>JAPYKE020000322.1:1320000-1378321 GCA_028554795.2 Sinohyriopsis cumingii | reverse complement strand
TGACGTCATCGCACGCAACAAATATGAAACTATATCATATTTTAAGACGAAGGGATGTCTATATAAACTACATAAAGTGCCTTTTAAAATAAAGAAAGTCAACGTTGGACATTATCTTAGGCTATTAGAGGGTTCTGGAGTTCGTAGTCCTTTAAACCCAGTCAACCATTTATTTAAAATAATGTCATAATTATCTGCACACAAAAAACAACTTTGACTGTATTTAAAAGCCCATTTTACAATGTACATTTAAATATTTTCCTATTTCGTTCGAAATATCTTTTACTGTATCGATAATGAATAAAACTTCACCAACCAATAGTTATTATCGAAATACGTCTTCTTAAATAACAAATACACTTTGCTTGCATATTTCTAATATAAGCATGCGCTAGTAACACTTTTTGTTTTAAATTAGTTTCCCGTCCCATTATAAGGAACAAACATATGTTTGAAAAAGTATATTGATTAAATTTTCGCATGGATTCTCTCACAGAATAACACTAAGTGGCAAATAATTAATCCGAAACGTGATCATATTAATGACACACATTATTACGCAGTATCTACGTACACAATTTTCTTCATGTTTGTTTCTAAAACGAAGTTATGTCATATTTGTTACGTAATGTCATGCTATTTATATCTGCGTGGATATGGTTTGCATAGTACATTAGACTTAAATCATTAACGTTATACCATTAACAGAACAGAACTATAATGAAATGCAGCTCTGCTTTAACGCTTATCTGGTTGTAATACTAAAAAAAAACTATATTTTTTGACCAAGTCGACTGAAATATTAAGTAAATGTTTTGTTCCGTATATTAATGGATTTGTTTTGTATTGTTGAAATGCAGCTACTTTGTTGGTTGCAAGACGTGTGAACATAGGGAAAGAGACAATCATATATAGATTGAAAATGCATTTAATATTATCCATTTTGCAGAACTTACTGCACAGCCCAAATTGCATGTAGTTACAATAGGCGTAACTTTTTCGTATAGAATTTATACAAATTAGTCTGCACATAGTTCAATTCAGTGCCAACATTTCCGTAGGAAAACACAGATTTTATATAATTTGAAAACACAACGTCAATTAGCGATGGGTATTAGGTATCATTTGTCAGTATATAATTGTGTTCAACATCAGTCATTACTCGCTGATGTATAAAACCAAAATATATAAAACAGACAAACTTCGATAATTTAAATCATTGATAATTAAAACATGATTCACAATACCAAACTTTACTTAATACAAATAAAGAATATTTTACATAAAGAGCATTTCAATGTAATTTTAAATGTTAAATGCCATTGTTTGACAAGCAAAATAATGGCTTTAGAGAATTATCCTATTGCATACATTTTGTTTCACACGAAGAACAGGTATATAATTAAGTATATACACGATACAAAAGGCAAATACAGCAGAATTTTCCATCACGTGAGCCTCAAACGTGCAGACAGTGGGCTTAATTGTAGGCCACACCAGGTAAAGCACTATGAATACCAAATAAAGTCTATCCATTACAAATAGATTTAACCCTTTTGAACATAATCACATCTGATTATGTCACATACATAAATTGTAATTCTTCACTAAATTAGATAAAAGTAATATTACTACGTTAAGTCTTGGATTTTTTTAAACTATAAGTAATTAGAGCTTTTAATATTCCCAGTGATCAATTTAGGAAAGTCATATCTCTCAACAAGACAATATTTCCAAAAAAGGCATGTAATCTAATAAATGTTTAACACAAATTTCGCAAATACATTTAATCATACATAAATAATAAAGTAAAAAAGTCAAGATAAATAATGTCATATAGACGCCTACAGAACAGCAGGCAGATACACACATGAAGCATGTATCTAAAAATAGGCATTATAATATTGTTACACTCAGCTGCATTCAGTTTTTAACGTTTGATATACACATGGTCTTATTAGTTGAAACGCTTGAAGAAAATCTCAGTTACGTAATTTATTAGACAACGTTTGAAAGAATCTATTAAGTTGCTCTAGAATATATTGTACATGTCTAGAGATGATGACATTTACATACACATCATAATTTTCTCACTTGCCAAACTACATTTACAGTGCTATGTGTGAGTGTATGATTTTGCACGCATGCTATAGTATGTGGTTCATGTTATCGGTATATAAAATAACAAGTCCATTTGATATAACATGAAGATACAACTATTGTAATCGGTCTCGTATCATAATTGTTATCACATTCAGTATTTTTCCATTATTATTGTTAGTAGTAGTATTATAAGTATTACTGTTATGAGTATTATTATTATTATTATTAATGGAAACATTATTATTGTTGTTGTTTTCTAAGCGTAGTATATATACTACAGCGCTACAAGGTCAGAGGTTGATAGCGACAATCTGAATTCGTTGTTGTTTTGAGGTTTAAAGCCACTTGTGTGTGAATAATAGGCAGAACATTGCGACCAGCAAAACTCCAATTGGCAAAGTTTCGCTCAGATTATTCCAAGTGACCACTGCATAAACTGTTGGTAATCGAAGAGTTATTATAATCGTCCTTGTCTCGGTGAACACTTGTTGAGATATTTTTCATACTGTAATACAATGTTGATACAAATTACCATGTCACTGGTAACGATAAAAACAGGCACCCCATAGCTCGCTACTTTATTCGTGTACAAGCTGATAAATTGATCAGCCATATATATTATGCAATGTCGATGTTCGATATACAGTCAATGATTGGTTAGCTTAGGAAGAGCCCGATGTAAGTTCTGAAGTTTTTGGCAGCACGTCCAATACACGAGTTTGCCTTGATCACTGAGCTTGCTTCCGATATTTAACATGCTATTTTTCTTGAGTTGTTTATGGGTTATGATATATAACACTGGCCATGGGTTCAGGACCCTGTAGGAAAATTTATATGAATGATATATCCGTTTCCATTGCTATATGTACAAAAGTATCATAACCCAAGGTACTAATATCTAAACATACCGACATAAGTAAAAAAAGATTCAACTTTCCAGAAAAACGACTAAGTGTGTCAATATCGGTTATACCCTCGCTAGTAATTACTACGCAATGAACATACTCCAACTAATGCCAACATTCCGGTGTGAAAAACATGTATGTATAGGTTAAGGAAACATTCAGATATATATGGCTGTATGTGGAGCTTTTTAGAAAAAAGTATGAGGCCTATATTATAATTCATATATGTGAAGTTTCCACATATAGGCCACGCCCAACATGTGTATGGTTTAGCGTGACGGAATGTGGAATTTGCACATTACCAAGGCATCGTATACACCCAATCTTAAACGTACTTTGGATAATGATCCCTCCTTGTTCATATTGCTGAGAAAGTATTTTAATCTGTCAGGATGTGAAGGCTCCAATATTGGTAAACAATTTATCATCTATGCATAGATACAATGCAGTTTCATATATATATATATATATATATATATATAGTATGTTAAATGTTTTATATAGTCGCTTATCAAACTATACCTTTAACGTTATTTGTTTTGCCATGTACAGCTCCACCTCATCAACCCATCCGCACATATATATATATACCACTACATCTCATATACATTTGTCGGTCGTAAAGAATTCAACACAAGATCTGTAATTAGTGTTTGGTATTTTAATTGAACTTTCGGATGTAATGTAGTCCATTTTCTAACATGAGGGTACTTTTAAAATCAAAGATAAAGAAAGCCTTCATTGTTAGAACTATATAATTATTAAAAATATATTTATCGAGTAGCATGTTCTAACAATGAATCACTGCTATTTGCTGTTACAATCGATGAAGAACTGGACTGTCCACAAGTATAGACAGCACTCACACCTTGACTAAAGATTGGTTTGCTCCTGCGTTCAAGGTAATTTTATAATGTACCGATTACTCCTAAATGATGCGGCAATGCACTGATTATACTATCAGTTTACGTAAAATATTTCAAATGTTATCGTCCATTGTTACAAATTGTGATAAAAGCAGCTCTTTTTTTAAATGAAGAAAGGCGCTGAAAATAGGCGTGTACTAATAATAATGCATAACTAGGACGTACTTTGAACTGTTTCCAACTAGTCCCTAATGGCCATTGTAAGTATATTTTCAAAGCTTTCTAGAAGTGATGAACTCATTGCAAAATCTGATGACTGTTAAAACCGGAGGAAACGTTAGTAAATTAGAGATAATAAAATGGTGACAGAATCAGAAAAACGTAATAGACGTAGAAGAGTAATATTTAAATACAATTCATAGTTTTCGATAGAATGCAGAAAATTGAAATGTACAACCATATCTTCTTAAAACTTCGTTTTATCGTTGTATAATGGGGAAATAAAGCAGTTGCAAATATTAGGCTGAACATTAAAAAAAAGACTATTGAGAGGAAATGATTAGAAGACCTTCCAATTATAATTGGAGCGAAATGTTGTTTTCCAGACGTTGAGGTGAATATATTTGACTAAAAACGGAGATGTGATGTATTTATGTTGCGTGTGATTTACATTAGTTATCATATATCATGAAGCAGGGAAAATAATTATTTTCCTTTTCTCAGAGCCTTCTAACTATAAAATATTGAAACTGTTTGAAATATGTTCTTTTCATCAAAATATCATAATTAAGTATATCTTTGTTTTTTGTGTTTTCTTTACTCATGAACAACAAAATGGAGATATATAAGAATACATTCACAGTATTAGCTAAATTTGTAAATTTTACTTTGACCTTAATAAAGCACACCTTAATAGTATTAGTAAGGATTTCAAATACGGTTCAAAGTAAGAGGAATGTTTTGTTATATTAGCTGCATGCTTTGGTGAATGGACAATAGAAATGTTTATTCAGCTGGTAAGTAAACCACATTTTGAATAGAATAGTTGGATAATGTTTCCAGAATTATGATTAGAAGTACATATGCCGATTTATTATGCACCTACCATTGTTTTTGTCAGCCATCTTAGTGATTAGAGATCATACAAGGGATAATGATCTCGTCATGCGAGGAAAATACACATAAATCGTTCATTGTTACAAATTGTAATAAAAAACAACAATACCTTTTACTATATTTCTAGATGAATAAAGGTGCTGATAATAGGCATATATCGATTTTAATTCATAACTGGGACGTACTATAAACAGTTTTCCAATTAGTCCCCACAACCCATTGTACTTGTATACTCGACGCTTTCTAGATGTGATGCAATCATTACAAAAACTTATGAATGTTATAATTGAAGGAAAAGCTAGTAGGACAAAGACATATGCTGGGTGACAGAAAAACAGATGAAAACTACGGAGAAGAGGAATATTTAAATACAAGTTCTACTTCTCCATAGAGTGCACAAAGTTGAAATGCAAAACTATATTTTCTTCAAACATTGTTTTATCGTTGTATTGTATAATGGGGAAACAAATTAGATGCAGATATTGCGCTAAACATCACAAAGTACAATACTGAGAGAAAAAGGATTCAAATATGTTCCATTTAAAACGGTCACTACTAACTAAACACATTAGGACTATTCGAATCAGATACCACATGTTTAATGCCCTGGGACGGAAATCAACAATTTTATATGGTGTAGAATTTACAGATACGTGGCGAAGAAGAGAACGTCTTACATAACTAAAACCTAAACAATAAACTAACGTCAACATCGAGGATTGAAAACGGTTTCTTACTATTCTAACTGATCTTATGGACAGGGAAATAGCGTCTTTCCTCGGAGAAACTGTTCATTGTCAATAACAATTGAATGTAAACGCAGACTACTCAGAACCTTGATGGGTATATTATTAATGTTTGTAGGCGTTTATAGACATAAAATGGTACTATACCTGTATCACTTGTTCGAATCAATGACAGAAAAGCCGAAGTAAGAATTGTTGTTCGATGGGCAGGACTAGATATGAATTGTTCTACGCAGGAAGAATATAAATATATATAACTACAGGTGGTGCAAGCCCCGAAAGTTGAACAAGTACGAGCTAGTCGTCGTTTAAGTGGGTGCGGTCGTGCCGTTTGAATATAATCTGTGACAAATGCACATATATTGGGCACGTGTTTAGACTAATACAATGCAATGCAATATCTGATATCGAAATAAACCGGTGACGGTATATTGCATTGCAATAAAAGATATGCGTGTTATCTTCAAACGATATACATGAGTAGGTGTGTGTTATTCACGTGGGCGTGGCATTTAAGTACTTTTACCTTGCTTATGTCAAACTGCATCTAAATATGCCCATGAGCTATGAGACCTACATGGAACATTCCACACGAATGTCCGTCACTCTTTCCAAAATAGAGTTTACACGACAAAAACGTGTAAATTATACATCTAGGTCTTATAGAAATCGTGTATGTTGAATAGTACTTGAGTTGTACTGCTTACAACCAACATGTTATATGTTGATAGCAAGTTAACTAGAGGGCAATAACTCTGTCTAAACTGGAGTTGATCAGACAAAGACGCATTTGTCTTTATGAAACAACGAACGCTCTAAATAGTTTCAAATAAGACTGAATACCCCTTTCGGCTAAGCTAGGCTAGTTACTACAATCCAGTGCAGGTAAATGTAAACTATATTGAAAATAAAAACAAATTTCGTTGAAAGTGGTACTGAAAGACAAGTTAATCTGGTACAGACGCTACAGCTACGATATGAAAAGCTAAACTATATACCGGTTGAGCAGGTTGGTGGTTGCAAGAGGTGTGATATAAATAGGTAGACAAAACAACGGAAAGATGGATAAGGCGAATACTATAGGTCTAACATCCTTGATTATATTGTTATGTATATTTGATTTAATTTATATATGATTCAATTTAATTGTTTGTTGGCTTTGAATTTTTTATTCCATTACATGATATTATAATGTAATTTTATTAGCTTGATTTGGCATTTTTCAGAAACTTTAGTTCCGTTTTTCGAAAATCTAAAATTAGAACTTTGTATCTTAATACTGACGTAGTTCCCGTCCTTGATTGAGAAACCTTTGAATCAAGTAAACAACGTTATATTTTTATTTTATTCATAGATTAAAATGATTGATTTTTGTCAAGGTCATGCATTGAGAACGTGATTTTAGATGTGGAAGAAGCTTCGTTCTGTTTATAGAAAATTATCACGTGACCATCATACGGAATCTTTTTTAATCTCAAGTTAGTGTATAACCTTTTCCTATATGTAATTTGGTTAGTTGGGCTTTTGAAACACTTAGATGTCAAGTGTGTTTTTATGTTGTGACCAGTTTGAGTTTAATTTTTCTTCAAATTATTTGCATTCAAAGAGATTAATTCATTGACCTGGAAATAATTAAGTATTATGCAGAATTCTAGGACAAAAACATTCATTTAAATTTTATTCGGAATTCAAAACTGTGGTTCAACAATCAACTGTTGACACGACAACACTTTCAAGGTTGCAGCATACGTCAGCGTCCTCCATCTTGGATTTTTCATCAAGACTTCTACTCAGATTCGTTTAGGACTTTTTATTTATATTGACTTCTAATTTATTTTTTCTTGGATTATTCCTAGATTATTTTTAGGATTTGATTTATATAACCGTAAGTTCTTTTTCTCATTTTTACCCTGTTTTTCAAGAAAAATAAATTATTTGTCAAATTTTACAAAGCTTGTATTCTTTAGTATTTCTTACTGTTTAAAAGAGTCTAAACACGTAACAACATACAACTAAAATAAATGGTGTAGAGTCTCTATCAATATTATAAATGTATGTTATATCATTTTAGTATAGCTTTCAATAGTCATTATACAACGTTATTTTTACATTTAACCACAGTTAAAAGCATGCATTGAGTGAAAGATAATAGTGGGACTAAATATTTATTGATCTCTTTATTTGTGTCTCACCTTTCTGAATCTAAATTGTTTTGTGTATAACGAATCTAACTAGAATGAAAATTAAATGCCAATTACTAATACACTTCAATATTTTTCACTATTTTGCTTTTAAAATAGGCGAGAGCTATATCTAACTATCTACTGTCAATTATCTGGGTGTACAGGATGTTGTCTTCATGAATTTCCATTTTGTTATGATCTAAGCAAGTCACAATAAATCAGTATAATGCATCTAATTTTCGGGCGTGATTAATATCTCAAGCGAAATACATAAATTGTGACAATACAGGATAAAAAGCAGATGATACACTCAGAGAGAACTGAATGGGAAAGTACTACAAAGATACTACATATATAAGGAAAGGAAATGGTTAGTGCATCTTTCTCTTATGTTGTTGATCATTTGACAGTGCTTTTGTCTTTTAATCCATGTTTTTGAGTTCTAATACAGACCCATGCCAGCTTCGATATGATGCATTAAAATACTCCCATTGCCTTGTCATTATAAAGTCGTTATGTGCTAATCCACCGCAAACGACTAACGGGTAACTCTATCTTTATCTCCTACGTATCTCTCTCTCTCTCTCCCTCTCTCACATCATCTGATTAAATGAAATACCATATCTTATAATCTGAATTCAAAAAATAAAAGTGCCAAAAGAAGTGTTGTTGTTATTGTTATTATCGTCATTGTCATTATTGTTGCAATGTTCGATTGTACCCCTTACTAAGGTTGCAATACTTACACGTGTTAGTGGCTGAGTCTAATTTACGGCCTTTCCTAGCAATACTTACACGTGTCAGTGGCTGAGTCTAATTTACGGCCTTTCCTAGCAATACTTACACGTGTCAGTGGCTGAGTCTAATTTACGGCCTTTCCTATTAAAGCTTTCAAAATCGGTATGTATATCCTAAAATGTCACAAAAGCGGGTTTTCTCGCGTGAGGAAGAGAGTACTCATATCATACAAACACATTCCATTAGCTTAAATAGCAGAGTGATCTCTAATGACAATTATATTTTCAAAATTTGACCTCGAAGATCTATAATGACAATTCGGCAAAAGACAATTACGCTTATTCAGAAGACGGTTTCACAACAGGCACCGTTGGAACCTCTTGGATGTAATTTTTGTTAGATGCTTATATGCAACAGGTGAATTAGAAGTCAAGAAACAAAACGTTACCGTTTGGCGCCTGATACCAGAGCGTTTGTGCGAGATGAATTGGAAGTCATTCCACCAAATATGGAATTACTACCAAAATCTAGTTTGAAATCACAAAGTGATTCATAAACTCATGATGATCACGCGCGTATACATCGCTGGTACTACGCGGTAACACTCAAGAAACCCTTTTTTGACCGGTTCATATCTACCATGCGTGTAAATTCATTCTAGAACATTCCACATGCATCTCATATCTAACATTCCACATGAATCTCATACCTGACATAGTTTTGCCCAATCATCTGCTGCACACCTTACGTCTATGCAATATTCTTGGATCTCACTGCAATCGAGTATAGTTTAGGTCGAAGTGGAACATATTATTTGCTTGGTTTACCTGAACCTCTACTATTCCACATGCATCTCATACCTGACATAGTTTTACCCAATAACCTGCTGCACACCTTTCGTCTATACAATATTCTTAGAGCTCATTGCAATAGAGTATGGTTTAGGTTTGAAGTCACACTTATTATTTTCTTGGCTTACCTAAACATCTGTCTTGCTCTTGTTACTAAACAACATTTGTTTATTTGGATAATTGCTGTTGTGAATTTCATTCTCGTGTGAGCTTAATGTGATCTATGAATAAATGATATCCATCGATAGTTATATGCATATGCATTGTCGGTCTTGGTAGTAGGCATCTTGACACAATCCTGATAAAAAAGGCTTGATCTTGTCGCAGTAAAACTCATATGTTGCTGTATACTAGTTTATGTGCATAGGACGTGAAACTTGTATGGGATTAAGAAACTGAAAGCAACCAACAGGTAACGATTGCATCATTGCCCAGAGTATTGGCGCCAGATAGTTGATGTAACAGTTCGGAGTAACGGGCTCATACCGTACCCAAGTGAGCTATTTGCGCGTGCATATCGATGACTTGCCATTGATATTCCACAGCGAAGTGAGCGATCGATAAACGGATGCATATTTATATCGGTGATCAATTTCAGTTCAACTTTGGTTTTTGTTAGCAGTGAATCTCAAGCAATTGCCGGTGGCGTAAACTAGTGCATGGGATCGAGGATACATATTCGCACATCAGTGCCTCAATCACATCAGCAGCAATAAACATATCAGTGTGCAGATACAGATCGTGACAGTCACCCATGATTTTGCAATTAAATGCGGACCAGACATTGTTTGCATTCTCGTAGTCGGTGAAGAAAATACCCACAGTTTAGCGACGAATAAAATTCGTCGGTCTATGGCAACTGACTTGTAGTATAATTGTCCAAGGCCCTTAGATACTCGTAGAAATACTTGCCTTTCCTGGTTAACAAATCGGTGTCAGTGAGGTGATGTCCCAACTAGTGATTTTTAAGTTGCGTGCCACTAGGTTGCTTATAACTTGTCCAAGGACTAATTCAGAAACTGTTACGAATCGATGAACTGTAGTTTTGCCGAGGTTAAACGTAATGCACTTTTCTACCGTGTTTCGAATAACGCTTAATCTTTGATTCCGTTACTAATGCTGGCATAATTGGGTGACCATCATTCCCACACGAATTATGAAGTACTACATGATTCTTCTGGTTTGACTAGGTTAAATTCGTAACCTTAAATTACATGCGATGTGTGCAATTCCTCTACACTAGTTAATAGTCACATAGTTTTCTTGCACTTTCGCTTCCGCTAAAATACCATCACACGTCCAACAGTGACTGACCTCAGAAACATTCTGACATCATCATTCGGTCATACCCATGGCAGATGGTGGGTAGAATAGTTGTTGAATCCAATGTCCTAATCGCGAGCGATTTAACAAATTCCTCAAATGAATCCTTACTACGATACAACATTGGTTGCTCAGCTTGCCCTTCACATTTGCCAACAGTTACTTGTGTTGCAGTCGTCGGGACCTGGTTGCTGGAAGCAGAGCTTTCCATGAGAATACCAAGGTATTCAACATCCGCGTAGATTATATAAGGTACTCTTTTCGCTGATTGGATGTAAACTTCAGCACGTGAGGTTTTCCAGTAATTTAAATGCGTCAAAGTTCATGGTCATCAATCAGATGTTATTTGCTAAATAAATGCATTCAGATGTCTTAACCTTGTGCTTGCTGTGTTCGTAAAAAATTGTTTAACCACCCGTAAAAGTGCCTGGACCCAAAACCATGCAACATTACATGAATCAACATGAAACCACCTGCACCCTTCTGGGGATAATGGAATCAGTCGCAGGCCTTTATTACAAACAAATAAATGGACAGCGATATCATGGTTGAATCTTTCACACTTGACAAGATCAGTTTCTTGTTTAGGAAATTCAATGTTACAAAAGTAAAGTTCACCTAGATATAGCTAATATATCTGAGGCCCAGTTTTAGTATCACTGGATGTAAGACCGACACAGGTGCTCATTCTATATATTGGGTTTCAGCGTATTGTAATTAGCTGATATCTCCACTCGCCGCTGCTAGTGTTCAAGTCATTACTGTTTTATCTCCGCTTCTGCATATAATAGAACGTAGATATCGAGGTCGAGACTCTACTTTTTAAAGGAAGGTTAACAAGAATTCGATATTGCAAATAAAGTTTGTACAAACAGACAGGCTAATTCTCTTTAGTATCATAAATACTGAATAAAATTCATTCCAACATTGTGTCATCCCAAATAGCTCAAATGACCGATCACGGCAATGTATTACACCAGCTCTAATAAGACCAGACCTTGTACGTTTGTAACCTAAAATATATTGGATTGTTGGTAATTTTCCTCAGTAGATTAGGAGTCATTGTTTATACTGATAAATACCTAAAACTGTTAGCAATGCTTGCGCTGCATCTCTTCTGTCGGGTTGTATTTCATTTCATTGATACAGTGACTAATAATGACTTTTCGTGTTTTGTTTTCGAAAAACATGTTTGCTCGGAAGAACTCATTGCTTTTCTAGGATAATTATCAAATTATGTAATTGATCGATATGGTCTTACTATGTATTCAAAGCCATACAACATATATTGAGTATCTTTGGTAAATGTGCATGACATGTTTAAACGAAACAGCGATTTAATCTATATTGTAACTTTAGAACGTTCCATTTATCCGTCAAAATAATTATGCCACTAGATATCTCAATGAATTCTTTCAAACAATGTACGCATCAATCGGTGAATTTTTTTGTCGTTATATACCAGGATAATTCTTCAGTATAAATATATTATCTGCTACATTTGGTATAGAATATTAGCTTTCAGTATAAACTATTCCCTGATGCATAATATATCCGCAATATGTAGTGATCAATAATTCAATTTCTGGCGCAGCCCAGCACTTTTGAACAATAGTTTCGTTCAATAATATTCAATTCCAGACTGAAATGTTTACCATGCGGATTATTATCACAAATCACTTTCTCAAAGACTTTTACCTTAATAATAGTTTAGTGGATGCTTTATCGGTTACTAGTGTAGGTCACAGTGTTCTATGCTATGTAACTGGTATCAGATGGCCACATATGGGTAATTTTCACTAATTATAATCCGTGTGTTCCACATGCATATGCGACTGTTTACGACTGTAAGTAACAGTGGGACGATAAAATCGATATTAATCGATTTATCACAAAGTAATGAAAGCGGTTTGAAGCAAAAATAAATCACAAATCTCCATTAAGTCACTACTATATGAATAGCATAACAGCTTGTATGTAAATCATTTGTGACTCATTTCAGTACAATCTCTTTTAATGTTCTTGTTACAAATTGGTGTAGTTTAGCATGAACATAATAGTATATTACCTGATTGTAATACATCGTATGGAACGGAGAGCTTTAATGGAGAAATTTATTAATATGTGAACTGCATCTGCATGATATAAAAATTCACATGAAAAATATAACGCAAATAATTCCAATATGAATTATTTCATTTTTATTTTTATTTAAGTAAATAATAGTATTTGTAGTCTGTCTTTGCTTCCGGGCTGATGTCTAAGTATTAAGCATAGAATTTAATTATTTCCACTACATACGTTGTTTCACGAATGGAGAAAATATCAACTTGGAAAATCCTATTTCTAATTGTAAATTTGCTTCAATCTATATCGTAAAAGAGGAGTGTTGAAAGGAACTATAACCTTTATCAATTCTAAAACTATTTTGTTTGTTTTTATTTTAAATAAGAATACTCCATAGTTGCTTGAATTATTTTTGCTTGTTAGTAAGTTATACTTACTGTTAAATGATACACACTAGGTTAGTAAATATAACCCTTAAATATAATATACTGCAAATAACTGGACAAGATCTCATAATTAATATTACACGTTGCATGGGAGAGACTTCATTAGAAACTCGCAGTCCAGTAATATATGTCACAGCTGCTAGAAATATGAGATTGAACCTTGACATTAAATAAATATAAAGGAGGGAAGTCATAGTATAGGTATATTAAGATCTGACATGTCATATAACTCAAATGAAGTGAACTAATAAGCTTTCTGTATTAGCTTTAGACCTATTATAGAATACGTTTGTACAGTATCAGACCAAATAGATTTAAATAAAGTTTAATCATAATGGTTGAGATGACTGTTAGTATATAGCAGAGTCATGGAGAAGTGTTTTAAACTGCATAATACATCATGTGATCGACTTAGCACTGATATTTGCTTGCCCTACAGGGCCACCTCACATGGAAATCCATTAGCCTTGCAGACACTTCACATACCATACAAATCCGATGCAAATACTTTCATTACTTTGTTAAACTCTGGTACGGTGAAAATGTCCATGCATGTAGTAGATCATGTGACTTAAAACGATTTAATCATTCTGAAAATTTGTATTAAAATTCGGTGAACAGATGCACAAGATAAACAAGGCTTAATATTTTGTCTTATATAATCTAAGTACCGAGGAGGACTCAGTTTTCCAACAGAAGCAAGATACACTTGGACATTACTCTGAAGACTGTTTGACCTTTCACGGCCACAATTCTGTCTGTCGTATGGTTGTTACACGTCGTAGCAATATATTCATTACGTTTTCGCACATACATCACGGGTTGAGCATTATACAAACTTCATAGTGCACTAGCCAATTAAAACTTTGCTCCATTTTGGAACATAATCACTCCGTGTTTCTACTCTCGCATATTTCCATTGATGCTCTAAAAAAAAAATCTTCCGCTGTTTTCGAGGTTTGAAAAATTGGGTTGTTTCTGTTCATTCATTATAATTTCTTATTGTGCGCTGTTTTGTAATGGAACATAGACCTTTTCATGTGTACTAATTAATATATTGTTAGTGATTTAAAGACGCTGCCTTTATCCTTCCGGTCCCGTCGTTATAACACAGTAGTCCGAGTTCATAGCGGCTTGTGATGTACCGAATCACGTTATATGGAGAACCATACAAACTTATAACCAACTGCGATTTCAAAATGAAATGATGTTACAAAGACTAAGTTTTATCTTACTTTACGTCAACCCATGCTGGGAAACAAAGATGATTTTGGTCTAGAATCCATAGTAGTATTGCATTATATCCCGAATTGTATTTTATTTTTTGAGCGATTAAACAACATAAAATTCTTAAAATGCATTTAAGAGTTTGAGAACCTAGTGGCCTGTAGCTGAAAAGAGAGGGACAGATTATTTTGATATTCTTTTTGTGTGTTTTTCTTATCAATACATGAGGGTTATACCATACTGAGGCAAGCTAAGAATGCATGGAGGAGGACCTGGGCTGGTACTAAACATGTGATCATTAAATTATGTGCTAGCAAACTTAGCACTATACACCATCTTGATGATCTTTTCCTCCATATTCATCCTGGATGGATGGTCATTTCTTATAATTCGTACGATTCGTATGATATCTAGCTGGTCTTAAATGAATATGATGTCGCGCAGATTTTGAATATGGCTACCGCTTCCCCATGTTGATATATTGCTACCGTTACTTAGTAAGTGATCATGTGAGCATTGTGATTCTACTGAAAGACTTCTCATGATATTTTGTTGCTGGTAAATGAAAATGGCGTCAATCTGGCATCTAATATAGTTGCCTTAATAACAGTCTTGCAAATCGTATTATTTCGGCTTCTTCTAGATGGTTGGTTATATTAACATTGAATTTACACCTGAAAAACATTAAGATATCGTTAGTCCCAAATAGAAAAGGTGTACACATCATATCTAATATGTATATCATGACCATTATCTTGAAAATCTTCTTACTGTTACTCCTTCAACAAGGAAAGGCTTATTAGGCTTATTAGGATAGAGATTTCACCAGACGTCTTCCTTGAATGTTTTATTAGTCATAATCAGTATGAACTTTATAGTAGACATTTTGCTATTTTTGCTTGTCTTAGATAGAGATTTAGTTTGGCATGGAGGTTTCATCAGAAGTTGTATATGGTGTATAGATGCATTAAGTGAAAATAATGTAAATTGATTCTCAAATGGTCACCGTTTTGGCCATCTGGATACTATTTTTATCTCTACACCTCCAAACTGAATGCTATATAAACATGAGGTTTTCATCAATATACTGCTAACGGTACCCAGATGACCTGAACTGAAAATGATGCCATTCGTGCACTCGATATGGCTGGCACAACGACATCAATATATATTTTACCTACTTGAATGGATGGTCATATTAACGTGGAGTTTTCACCGGAAAGCTAATAATGAGGTCTAATTGGGCCTAAAGAGAAACTGATGTATTCTGGCGCCCAAAATGTTTACCACAACAGCTAGTTTCTAACTGTTTATATAGCTGAAGAATATCAGAGAGAGTTGGAACGCTCAGCAGTTAAAAGCTTGAAATGAACCTATTTTGAACTATTGGAAATTATTTTTTCTATTTGAATATAATTCCATTGGAGGGGATCTGACTTTAATAAGAGATAAAATAAGTATAAGGCGGCTGATGCGTATAATTAAGGCGAAGGGTCCTAAACTTCGGTGACCTGGGTTAGTTTGTCAGGAAGCACAGAATCACAATTCCCTTATCTTATATAAGTGTGTATGTGACTGTCCTTGAAGATTGCCATCACTTTTGAAGCAAAATGTATGGTCCATTTAGCTTCAAGATTATACAATAATGAACCAATAAGGAGATTAATACAAATGAAGAGATCAAATGAAAAGTCTATCTTTCAATTCTCAAAGAAAGACTACAATTATCAAACCATGCTGTGCTGCACGATGAATACAAGTATGTGTTTCCTTTGACATATTCCAGATCTGAATGAATATAATTATTCATTGTGGCACATTCAGGTACTAAAAATATAATTATTTCCTTTTAAAGATTCTAGTGCTCAATATTTTCTAGAGCAAATATCGAAAAGGGTTGATGTGAATTTTGCTAACATGAAAATTAGGAGGTTTATTAATGCAACTTGTTCTTTTGAATCTGTATATGTTTCTGTCAGGCTCCACAAACACACAAATATGGATTGATAACATTAATATAATATTGCACAATTTTACCTTTAGAGCCGTTTCACCTATATGTGTATCTTTCAAGAGTTTACATTCATGTCATATGGTAATGAACTAAGTTGCAATAGGGGTTTTAGGACAAATGACCAACGTGTTAAGCCAACTACCAAAAGGAATGGTTATTAAAATATGGCTTCAGCGCATCTCTTGCGACAGTTGTTATTTATATTGTTACGAGTCTATGCTCTTAAAATAAGTAACACAAACGAGTGAAGACAACAAGTTTTATAACATTTAACAAATAATTTATTTCTCTAGACTACAAAGTAAAAAAATAAGAAAAAAGAACTTACGGTATTGCAAATTAAATCGAAATTGTAATCCAAGAAATAAAACACAAGTCTTATCAATGAAAAGTTATAGCTAATTATTTATATATTTATCTATCTTACGAAGTGTGACACGATACCTTATTTAGATTCTTCTCTACTCCCATCTCCATCCCAAAAATTGCACCTCATGCGATCAAAAATGTTTCATAATACAGAGGTGTATACGACCCTCAAGGGGGAGACAAGCTATAATCCTCTAACCTCTATACTGATGTTCTTTCTTAATATAATTTCGCTTCATTATATCATGTATCCCCACTCTGTTGAATCCACGGATAGCACATTCTGCTCCGTTTCGTGTATCTTTTTACTAACAATACCACCTTGCACATATCGAGATTTCTGTTATATCTAGGATATGCTGGTTATGTATGTTGATACCCGATGATCGAAGCTTGCGTCACAAATTCATATTTGACGATCAAGTGTAATCATTTAATGATGATGTGCAATTAGTCGAGTCGATGTATGGGATGGTACGTGCAGATAAGACGATGTCTGTCATCCTCTATATCGAATCTTTGTTTTATAATATATAGTTTTTGACACTTTTTAGAAAATCGATATCCTGCAATGAGTAATCTTCATATCCTTTGCACTATAGAGTATATTGAATTCAATCACTGTTGACACAAAAGACATGACTGTATGAATGATGTTCTAACATTAAGGTCTAAATGTTGCAAGGTCCAAATGTTTGAAAAATGAGTAGAGAATAAAGGCATCTAACACTGTTCTAAGCACATCTCAACCAATACTTTCATTATTTTGTTAATGAAGATTTTCAAAATCATAAGAAACTACTCCGACCAATTTGATTTGGTATTTCATACGTTTTTACCTAGATATTTATCACAGAGATGTCTAATATTTGATATTTTTACGAGAAACTATACTTTAGACATACTGTACCGACTTAGGTCTTGTCTTGCAATAAGAACTCATCTGATATCGCGGTGATTTCGATTGTCAGTTAGGGACGAATTATAATTCCTGAATCTGCATCATATTATACAATTCTTATTATCACGTATCTTACTGTAGGATGAAGATATGTCGCCTTCACTCACCTTGATGCACAATGGAACCTCGTTAATCGGGACACCTTTGTTTCCAGTGAATATATCCAGATTAATGATTTTCCTGAAGCCACTTTTCACTCAGTTCTGCATATATTTGTAGCTTAGAATAATAACTGATATATGCCATAATCTTGATTAATGACGGAGACTTTTGGAAAGATTGTGCATTTAGATGACAGTTAACTACCGGCTCGTACGAAAGAGTCTGTATTATCGGGTAGATTCCATCATCTGTGTTCATGCTCGCTTTGCCAAGACATAGGGTTGTTGCCTGCAAGCAGTACAGTGGGTGGTTTAAGTCAGAAACACTGCTTCGATTCTCATCGAGGAATGGATTTTTTTTTATGAACTGTGATCGCATTTATCATCTCTCTATCTTTCTAAAGATTGTTTGCCTTCTTTTCGAATAAAACAAAATAAAACCTTAAAAGATTATTCATCATGAATGAGTACAATTCATCAATATTTAATAATTAGTGCTGGTAGAGTTTGTAACTACAGCAGAACAAATTCGGCGTTTGAATTGTTTCAGAAGTCATGAGATTGTTTGGTGATAAAACCTGGAAAAGTATTATTAACGTGTCAAACTCCTGAAAACGTAACAATATTATTAGTTTTGGGAAATGTATGCAAGTTGTATGTAAAAGTTAACCTTGATGTCTTTGAACTCAATATTATGCATATCTGTGGCGATAGCGATGTGATTATTTCTTTCTCATAATTCGGGGAGCTGATCTGGAACCTCAGAAAAAGCGAAATGTAATTATCACTCCCAGTCTATACCGTTCGTAAAACTGAATGTTTGATTAATCCTAAATATCAATAGGCCCTACCGATCAAAACTTTGATGCAGTTAAGTTGGATTTTGCTCCTTTATGATGAAGACATATACGGTTGGATACAAAATATGACACCAAATGACAAAATATCATTACATTTTCCAAGAAGGACTTAAAATATCCACCCAACTCTGCTTCAGAAGAATAATACGTTTGCCGATCACGACCTTTCCCTTTATGTTTGTGTGATGTATCTAAAATATCATTACTATCAGGGAAATCAAATGATTACTTTGCACCACAAGTCGACACAAAAGGAGAGGTCGAATAAAATGATTGTGTATTGTTCTGAAAGTATCAGACAAGATCCACCTCATTCGTTGTTACATAATAATACAAAAACAATTCTTTAATTGGTCACATAATTCCATGATATTAATACATGCACGTACGCTGAAAATCAGCACTTTCTCCTTACAGTTTTGACCAGTGAGGTCATGGGAATGTGAAATGTTGAATTTTAATATCGCGATTTAGAAGACATATGTTTTTCCTTCACCTATTGTGATCGATGTGGCCATATATATATGAACGTTCCCAACAAATCACTAGAAAGTAGAAACCATATATAACCTAGCGAAAGGCACCAGAATGATTACAAAGTTTTCATCACCATTTTATTTTGATGTTTAATGACCATTTCTGTACAAATATTGAATCAACCGTGACTAAAGACAGCTCTAATAGTCTCCATCGGCCTACTCTGTATTTCCGTCTCTGTCTCGCGTCCTCCCTATGTATGTATGTATGTATGTATGTGTCTGTGTGTGTGTGTGTGTGTGTGTGTGTGTGTGTGGATGCGTGCGTGCGTGAGTGCGTATGTGTGGGTGTGTGTATGTATGTATGTATGCATGCATGCATGCATGCATGCATGCATGTATGTATGTATGTATGTATGCATGCATGCATGCATGCATGCATGTATGTGTGTGTATGTGTGTGTGTGTGTAGGTAGGTAGGTATTTATGTATGTCTCCAATTAAAGAGATCTCTCTTATGAATGCAATAAGCACTCGAGTTATGTACTTGTAATCAGCACACCTTTTGCACGATTTTGAAGTTGAATCGTTAGCCGCGAGATTTCTTTCAAAATATAGCTGGTATTGCTTGTTCCTCCATAGCATCCGACACGTCTTGTTGCAGACTATGTACTCACACTTTAGTCCGTCTCACGTGGATATGTTGGCACTAACTATACAGTAGAAAGAGCTTACAAATGTACGTCACTAGCTAATAAATCTGGCGCCCATAACATGAGGAGTAAAACATTTAAAGAAGCGATCATGAATACCTTAATGACGTACAACATATCTGATATATATATATATATATATATATATATATATATATATATATATATATATATATATATATATATATCTGTGTGTGTGTGTGTGTGTGTTTGTGTGTGTGTGTGTCTGTGTGTGTGTGTTTGCGTGTAAGCTGAATCAATAATATACCACGAGATGTATACATTTTTCATTAAATAATGAAAAAGTTATACAACGAGTGGTATATCATTGATACAGCATACATACTATGCATATATTTTATTTATACCACATACAGGTTTTCATGTTATATGGGAGATAACACTGACGACCATGAACAGTGCATTGTAGGGGAGAAAACTCTTCACAACACCGCACATATTTGCACGCTCAAAAAAGTTCAGCAGTGATTCTTAATTTCGTGTACAATTCGTTCATATTAATTGTCATATGTTTCCTTTAGTAATATTAAATGAAATAAAAACACAAAGTTGATAGTCAACGTTCAATTTTTAAAAACAAATAATGTGGATGCAAACATTGAATTTGCAGCGTTAGTTGTCATGAACAGGAACAGGGCGGCCATCTACATCTATAACAACACTACGTATCGAGTCAGAAACATCAAAACAATGAAGGAACAAGAGGTAATTAAACAGTTTAACCCTTAGTAGATTTCATTGATAACGTTTCTATCCATATTTCGTTATTCCAACTGACTGTTAGTATCACATTCAATACTTCTCCTACGTTTCCGCTGTGTGGGCCCTGTTTGAGAATTCGCATGTTGAAGGAAGTTGACCCAGTTAGTGATCTCGTTCACATTTTGAGGGGAGGCTCATAACAAACATATTTTGTACGGTGATGTTTGATCCGAGGAATGGGTTGCTGATAATCGGATTATGTTGAATATTACACATTTGGGAATATAATATAATACAGTCCGTTGCTGCGCCGTTTGTGATTTATTTGTTTTGAGGGTGAATGTTTACAGAAGCATTACTTGGGTGGCTGGTGTTTCTCAGACAATTTGAGTAAATCTGTTGTTTTTGTCGCTAATCACTGAGTAGTTGTTTACAGACTGTACATTATTGTGGCCTGAATTTTGTATGATATCAGTTGGGGAATGTTTTTAACTCTTAACTTCTGAATTAGGCATTTTCGGCTGCTAGTGTTTGTTAAATACTTTCATTCTGTAATATTTGATTTTTCTTTCATTTTTGCATGATGCAACCAGGTTTGTTAATTCAGACGACTCGTTTCCTAGGCCATTTGGGGCTTTTTGCTTAGATTGGCACGGTGTTTGGATTAATATAGAAAGGATCTTCAGGCTGACAAAAGTCTTCTCGTTTTAGCTCTGATTGTCTTTTGTATGTTTGTTGTTTTTGTTTTCATACAACGTAGGATTAATGTCCCTGATGCCCTTGTCATTGTCTCCTGTTTTTGTTTTTGTCTACCTTTCATTGAGTTCAAGATACTCTAGGCCATTCACATCTTTCTTTAGTGTAACATCTCCTCATTTCATACTGTAATGTTCAGTCACTATCCTCAAACCAATAATGCACAGAGTTGTTAAACCACAATGTGTTAACAATGGCCTCAGATGTTCCATCCCCATTAGTGTTTTGCTATACAAGGCATTTATTTCGTCGTCTGTGATCGGTTGACTTCGATTGGGCTTATTTCCTTTTCATTTAGATTTGAAATCATTTTGCTTAGCCCGGAGAGCTTTCCTTTGTAATGCAAAACTTATGTCATTTCCTCTCATGATTGTACTTGCATATTTCTTGAGTTTAAGGTGGCAGTCAATGGAGCTGATGATGATTTTTAAGCTGTTCGGTTCAAACTCAGATCCCTCTTTTATCTTAACACTGAGTATAAAACAAGTCAGGTGCTGATTCAATTCAGATGGGTGTATTTCGGGTAAATTTCTAAATTCGTATTTTTGACTGCAATAATGTTGTCACTACCCTTACATCAAAAAGTGTCTTTTATAAAGTGTTTGCTTTATGCTTACTTTCTATAAATTTCACTATATCATCTGTCTTCCCTAACAATCTCACATTTGGTCAGAGAATAATTATTGTCATTTACACGTATCTCAGCCATTTCTGTATCAAACTCTTCAATTAACTCACAGTTTAGTAGATTAAATGTTGCTTCATCATCTTCCTCCTTATCTGATATCATTGTTTTCTTTTTTACACATAGTTGCAAAGTGTTTGATTTTTGCAAGATGGATAGACCGGAAACAGCAGTGTCGACAGAGATGACATCAGACGACACAGAGTGGAGCTCAATAATAGTTATTTCCTGGATTGAGTATGGGTTTTTTTCGTATAGAAATGTTAGTTTCTATACAAATATTATACATGAAAATCATCTTGTTATTTGCTCTTCCTTAAATGTAATATTCCATGAAATTCATATATATGTTTAGAGAGTATAATAGTTATAAACACATTATCCTTATGCTTATTCATAGGCCATGGGAAAATGACAATTTGATGTACCAATAGCATTGGTAAATCAAGTTGTTTTATATCAACACTTCAAAGTCCATGTTATTTTTAAGATAGTTAAGTATGGACTAAGTATGAACCTGATTCCCATTAATCACCTGGAGTGTGTGTAAACATGATACCCATGAATCACCTGGTCTGAGTATGAAACGGATTCCTATTAATTACCTGGACTGTGTGTGAACATGATTCCCATTAAACACCTGCTCTAAGTATGAACATTATTCCCATTAAAAACCTGCTCTAAGTATGAACATTATTCCCATTAATCACCTGGCCTGAGTATGAACATGATTTCCATTAATCACCTGGCCTGAGTATGAACATGATACCCATGAATCACCTGACCTAAGTATGAACATGATACCCATGAATCACCTGACCTAAGTATGAACATTATTCCCACTAATCACCTGGCCTAAGTATGAACATGATTTCCATTAATCCCCTGGCCTGAGTATGAACATGATTTCCGTTAATCACCTGGCCTGAGTATAAACATGATTCCCATTAAAAACCTGCTCTAAGTATGAACATTATTCCCACTAATCACCTGGCCTAAGTATGAACATGATTCCCATTAATCATCTGGCCTGAGTATGAACATGATTTCCATTAATCACCTGGCCTGAGTATAAACATGATTCCCATTAAAACCCTGCTCTAAGTATGAACATTATTCCCATTAAAAACCTGCTCTAAGTATGAACATGATTCCCATTAATCATCTGGCCTGAGTATGAACATTATTCCCATTAATCATCTGGCCTGAATATGAGCATTATTCCCATTAATCATCTGGCCTGAGTATGAACATTATTCCCATTAATCACCTGGCCTGTGTATGAATATGATACCCATTAATCACCAAGCATAAGTTTTAAACTGATACCCACTACTCACCTGGCCTAAGTATGATTCTCATTAATCACCTGGCCTAAGTATGAACCTGATTCTCATTAATCACCTGGCCTGAGTATGAACATGATACCCATGAATCACCTGACCTAAGTATGAACCTGATTCCCATTAATCACCTGGCCTAAGTATGAACCTGATTCTCCTTAATCACCTGGCCTGAGTATGAACCTGATTCTCATTAATCACCTGGCCTGAGTATGAACATGATACCCATGAATGACCTGACCTGAGTATGAACATGATACCCATGAATCACCTGACCTAAGTATGAACCTGATTCCCATTAATCACCTGGCCTATGTATGAACCTGATTCTCATTAATCAATTGGTCTAATCTAAACATATAATGTTTGCTTTGTAAATACAATACAATCTGGCTGAAATGCAAAAACATTATAAAAGGAACTAGTGTGCATAAATGCAGATAGTGGGTATATTTGACAATCAAGGGATAAAACTCCATTACAAGATGCAAAATGAAGACAAATGAAGTCAACCAGGGCCTTGCAAAAATCAAGTTTGCTTAGAAAATTTGGTTGAAACCCAGTAAAAGTTTAGCAATTTGAAGAGTGGACATGGAAGCTGGTGTGTATGACAATCCAGGCATATATATCCATTAAATGTTGCTGCTACATGTGAACTATCTGACTCATCCACCGTCTCATCAATTTAAAACTTTATCTCAAAGTTGGTTGAAATGCAAACATAATTATGCAAACGTTTAAGTGGGTGGGTGGCAATCAGGAATGATTACTTCAATATTACTTCAAAGTGTTCAAGGTTTGGAATAGCATAACTACAATAAATGATATGCATTTTGATACAAATTTTCAGAAGTAAAGGTGAAATCGGGTCCAAGATATTTAAGGGTTTAAAAAATAAATATATGTAAATACAAAAGTCCCTTAGACATAATAATTAGATCAGAGTGACATAATTTTAGTAAAGCTGAGTTACTCTTTTTCAGATTCATCCACATACCAATGCATAGGTCAAATGGGGCAAAAGATATTAATGGTGTAACAAATATAAATGCAACTTTGGTGTGAAGTTAGTCCACAATGACCTAGCTTTGGCATATTTAATTTACTCTTGTTGAGATGCAACTAGTCTAATATTTATGGTTGAATGGGTGGGACATCATGATATATGTCTGTGGCATGATGCCCCAGTGCTAGACATCACTATAAACTGTCACACTGCGGACATTGCAGCGATATGACTGAAAAATTGTTAAAGCTACGTTAACAATCCAAATCAAACACAAACATACACATGGTTGAATGTGACATATCATCCAAGAAGTTGAAAATTGAGCATCACAAATATGAAAATGAGGTAACAGTGACATAATTTCTACATAACTAAACTCAAATCTGCTCAGCTTCACTAGATTTGAATATGATATCGAAAGTCTATATTGCTGCTTAAATGGCAAGTTTTATTATAGGAAACTTCTTTTATTAATTTTTGTCAAAAATGTATTTATCAAATACAAATCAAATCAAATACTAGTCTCTCTCTTTTGTTTCAATGCTAAGCTATTGATGATGTGAGCAAACTCTTGATTGCATGAGGAAATGCTTGCTTACGTAAGTAAAACCTTGCTGGCATTATCAATTCCTGCTCACCAAAGGAGAGGTGCACCTTGATTAAAAGATATGGGCAGATGCCTGGGATAATCCCTCTTATTTTTGCTTGGTACCTTTACCAACTCCAAACTGTCTAAATTCAGAATCAAGACCAAGCCCATGCAAGGCAATATCCTGATATGAATGCATCATTCACCTTTTTATATTTGTTGCATTTACCATAAGTCTGTAATTTAATAATACATGAAACTATAGATTAAAATCTCATTAGTTTTTATTCTGATTACTGAATCTGTCCTAGATCATGAGACGTTTCCAAAATATGTTGATAACTAAGCCTGTAAGTCATTCACAAGGTCAGCTAACCAGAGCACATATCACCTAACACATGTACTGTGCAAATTTCTTTAAAACTTTTCACTATTAAAATTTAGAAAAAGTCCAGAAAAGATTGTTGATGGGCACACTAAGCAAGATGTTTGCGGGGCCATGCCATAAGAATACTCTACTTAGCCTATGGTCAAATGAACTAAAAATCAAGTCATTACAAGGGAAATTTCTTGGATGAATAACGTAACAGGGTTGAAACTTGTAACTTTTGCTGACAATTAAAATATGTACAAGAGAAAAACCATAATCACTATTTATCTCGGTGACAAAGAAACTGCATTCACCACAGCCACTCTATATATCATATAAATGTTGGATACATTCTATTTTTACAATTTTTAACACAAAACAGAATAATTGCTGTTAAAAAATGTCAGGACTATACATACACTGTCACATTAAAATATCTATTTATCCATAATGTTATTCACTCCTTCCATATTCGTATGTCAATATATTGTACGGTAGTTTGTACTGTCTAATGAACAATGAAAAAAGATAAGTTATACCCCTCCTCAGTAATCCTCCTCCATACTCATCTGCCTGATCATCTCATCATCTTCATCACGAACTTCTTTGCTTTTATAGTTCACAATATATTTCTTAAAACTATCAGCAGCCTTCTCTATGACCAGCTTTTTTGTGGGTGCATGAAGGTAACCAAGGTGATGACGGTGAAGGCGGTTTAACATTATTCTTTGCACTGATGACTTGATGTAATGTACACACTGTAAGGAGATGGTTATATTAATTAGTTCAAGTTCAGTCAAGCCGGACAAAGAGAGTATTGCATCACCCAGATCCAGATTCATCAGTGATAAGTGTGAAAGGCTTTAACAACTGAACATATTTTTCCACAGTATCACATAACCATCTTTAGACATGGTTACATTTTTAATAGTGAGATGACACAGGTTCTTCATCATGTCCAAGCTGAGTAATGTATCATCTGAATCTATATTTATAATTGATAAAGATGTCAGCATTTGATATTCAGAAAGACTTTTAAACAACATTTTTTTACAGTCATTAGACATGGTTACATTTTTAATAGTGAGATGACACAGGTTCTTCATCATGTCCAAGCTGAGTAATGTATCATCTAAATCCATTTTTATAATTGATAAAGATGTCAGCATTTGATATTCAGAAAGACTTTTAAACAACATTTTATTACTATCTTTGCTCATGGTTACATTATTAAGGGTCAAATGATGAATAATATTCATCTTGTCTAACCTAAGTTGTGCATCACCAAGATCCATATTCTTCAATGATACTTGTTCACAATGGGACAGGGTGTTATATAACACCTCTTTGCACTCTTTACTCATGGTTACAATTATCAAGGGTGAGATAAACAAGCATATACACCTTGTCTAACCTAAGTTGTGCATCACCAAGATCCATATTCTTCAACCTCCTTGCACTCTTTTCTCATGGTTACATTATCAGGGCGAGATTAGCAAGCATATACACCTTCTCTAACCTAAGTTGTGCATCACCAAGATCCATATTCTTCAGTGATACTTGTTTACAATGTGACAGGGTATTACACAACACCTCTTTGCACTCCTTATTTATGGCTACATTATCACAGATGAGTCCATTAAGGTGAATAATATGGTCAAGATTGATTAGTACATCACCCAGATCAACATACTCAGTTGTTCCACAAACATCTGTTCTTGGACCATTACTCTTTCTGTTGTAAATCATTGATTTACCATATCACATTATCAAGGGTGAGTACTTTAAGTTGAATACTATGGTCAAGACTGAGTAGTACATCACCCAGATCAACATTCTTCAATGACAACACAAAAAGAATTTTACATTGGGATAGGCTGTTACACATCTCTTTCTTGCCATCACAATGTTTTACATTCAGTCTTGAATAAATTAAATCATCAGAATCAGACCAGTCATCCAGTATCACATTATCAAGATATAATTCTTTTAGGTATGTTGAATATGATAGATTTAGTGTAGCATAAATTGGTCGTCTTGCAACTTGCAGTTTTACATACTCTAGTTGTGGGCAATTTGAAAGCTTCAGCTTACTTTTACCAGTGACAGTAACATCACGGAGGATTAATGTGGTCAGATAAGTTGACCCTGAGAATTCCAGCATAAATTCACCTATGGCATTATTATATAGTGCCAGATGATAGAGATGAGTACATTTTGATAGTAATAATTTTCCCTTAATGGTAACATTTTCAAGACTGAGGTTAGTCAGTCTGGTAGACTCTGATAAATCCAATGTAGCATCATCTAAGCTACACGTGACCAGTTTCAAACTTTCTAGCTGAGTACACTTTGATAGTAAAATATTTTCCTTCATGGTAACACCTTCAAGACTAATTTTAGTCAGTCTGGTAGACTCTGATAAATCCATTATATCATCAACTAAGCTACACATGACCAGTTTCAAAGTTTTAGCTGAGTACACTTTGATAGTAATAATTTTTCAATCTTGGTAACATCTTTAAGACTGAGGTTAGTCAGTCTGGTAGACTCTGATAAATCAATTGTAACATCTAAGTTACAATGAGCCAGACAAAGAAATTTTAGGTGAGTACACTTTGGTAGTAATAATTTTCATTTCATGATAACATATACAACACCGAGGTTAGTCAGACTGGAAGGCTCTGACAAATCCAATGTAGCATCATCTAAGCTACACTGGACCAGTTTCAAACTTTCTAGAGGAGTACGCTTTGATAGTAATAATTTACCCTTCATGGTCACATCATAAAGACTAAGCTTATTCAGTCTGGTAGACTCTGACAAATCCAATGTAGCGGCATCTAAACTACACTTGACCAGTTTCAAACTTGCTAGCTGAGTACACTTTGATAGGAATAATTTGCCCTTCATGGTCACATCTTCAAGACTAAGCTTATTCAGTCTGGTAGACTTTGATAAATCAATTGTAACATCATCTGAACCAGATTTAGACACTTGAAATGAGTATATTTTGGTAGCAATGCTTCATTCTTCATAGACATATTTCGACAACTGAGCTCAGACAAACTAGAAGACTAACAAATCCAATACAACATCATCTATGTTACTTTTAACTAGATTCAGGCATCTGAGCTGAGTAAAGTTTGTTAGTAATAATTTACCCTTCATATTCACATCTTCAATACTGATGACAGTCAGGCTGGTAGACTCTGACAAATCCAATGTAGCGTCATCTAAGCTACACCTGACAACTTTCAGAAATTCTATCTGAATACACTTTGAAAGTAATAATTTACCCTTCACGGTCACATCTTCAAGATAGAGGTTGGCCAGACAGTTCGACTCTGACAAATTCACCGTAACATCATCTAACCTACACTTAACCAGATGCAGATACTTGAGATGAGTACACACTGACAGCAACAGTTTACCCTTTATAGTCCCTTTCTGAACATTAAGCCTGATCAGTTTGCTATACTCTTGCAAATCCAATGTAGCATCATCCAAGCTACAATGACCCATTTGCAGATGCTTGAGCTCATTACCCTTTGATAGCGACAGTTTACCCTCCATGCTCACACTTGTAACAATAATTTGGTTCAAACAAGAAAGGTCTGACAAATCCATTGCAGCATCTTCTATGTTACTCTTAATTCGATTCAGGCACTTAAGCTGAGTCAACACTGGCAGCAATAATGTACCTTTCATGATCACATGCTGCAGACTGAACTCAGACAGACACACTCTGACAAATCCAATGTTGCATCATCTAAGTAACATCTATTCACTTTTAGACACTCGAGCTGAGTACACTTTGATAACAATAGTTTACCTTCATGGTCACTTTTATAAGACTGAGGTCAGTCAGGCAGGCACACTCTGACCAATCCAATATAGCATCATCTGAGCTATAATAAACCAGATTCAGACACTTGAGCCGAGTACACTTTGCAAACAATAGTTTACCTTTCATGGTCACATGATTAAGACTGAGCTCAGTCAGACTGGTACACTCTGACAATTTCAATGTACCATCATCAAAGCTACATCTATTCACTCTTAGACACTTGGACTGAATACACTTTGAAAGTAATAATTTACCCGTCATCATCACTCCTTCAAGGCTGAGGTCAGTCAGACTGGTAGACTCTGATATATCAAATGTAGAGTCAGCTAATCTACAGTGAATACGTTTCAGACACTTGAGCTGAGTACATTTTGGTAGCAATAGTTTAATATTCATGGGCATATTTTGTAGACTGAACTCAGTCAGACTGGTACACTCTGACAAATCCATTGTAGCATCATGTAACATACAACTATTCAGTGTCACACAATTGAGCTGAGTACACTTTGATAGCAATAATGTACCTTTCACTGTCACCTTTTTAAGACTGAGATAGACCAGACAGGCAGATTTTGACAAATCCAGTTTAGTATCATCTATGCTACAACATCGTAAGGAAATATGAGTGAGCATTGAACCATTTAGCATTAAGCCTTGAAGTGAAATATGGGTGTTCTGAGAAAAACTTTTTCCAAAACAGCTCAAGCTGAATTCTGATTTGCTCCTCAGAGCAGGCTGGAGTACATCCCACTCCTTTTTATTTTTTGCATACAGATATTTCATTTTCAGACTAATAGGCTCTCCACAAGCTTCCCTAATACAATCCCTATAAAGTCTTCAGAGATCACGAGGGTAGTTAACAAAAAATAGCTCATATTTTACCATGGTCAATGCTCTATTAAAATCCAAATCTCTGTCACATAAGTCATATATCTTCTCAGATATCTTTTCACAATGACTCGTAGAAATGCCTGCCACAAACATTATTATCATCTCATTTCTAAACACACCATCAAGTGTATTTAACGAATCAAGAAAGATGTCACACTTTCCCTCTCTACAACATATGTTGATGGCTGCAAGAAACTCTTGTACTGTTTTGTGAAGAAACGTCAGATATATTCTCTTTGTAAATATTCCTGGTGATTCTGATTTTGTGAAGATACCCAAGTCTAGTGCTACATGCAACCCAATATTTCCTAGTAATTCCAATATAGTTTTTTCTTCAAAAATCAGAGAACATTCTTCTGTATCTGTCATAAGAAAATGATTTGCAACTTCACATAGATCTGCCAGAAACTCTTCACCATAGTACTGAACAAGTGACAAATTTCTTAGCTTAGGAGTTAAAACGAAAGTCATGCTTTCTGATGTCCCTTTTCTCTCATCCTGCCTACCCTCACACTTTTGTTTCCTCTCCTTACATTCCTTATACCTGTTAACTAAAATATTTAACATTTCAAAGTACAGTTTGTGAAGTGTTTGTGGGAAGGATTTCTTCACATACCAAACATGGACAATAAACAGCAGAAGAAGTGGAACATGGATGAGACTTCTAATCACAGAATTATTAGAGATATCTTTTTTAAACTGTTCTACGACAGATTTATCCTGGTAGTATTTGTGCACGATCCTCTCAGCAAACAACATACTGTTTTCATAGCTGAATCCCTGGAGATCCAGCAACAAGTAAGCATCAGCAGATCTGGTTAGACCTAACTGATCAGTCTTCCAGGGTCGAGTTATGGCAAGAACTGTAAGGTATGGATACAGGCTCTTTTGCATTATATTTTTAATGAAAAATGATGAATTGGCCATTTCATCTAGACCATCCATGATAAGCAGAACTTTGTTCTCCACTGCTTGCCCAATGAATGCTTCAATATGAGATCTGTGAGATAGATCTTGTGATTCATGAAGTGGGAATTGTGTGTAGATCACATCCATCAATGTTTTCTCATCAGTAATGTCTCTGAGACAGATATACAATAAAACATCAAACCTTAGCATCTCCTCCTCATCTTCCAAATTATTTGTTTCAGACTTGTCAGAAACTGTAGCATTTATAAGACTGATTTTTTTCTTTAGAACTGAGCACCAAGTATGCACAAGTTTCCGACAAAAAGTAGACCTTTAAGAATAATGCGTGTTTCTTTCTTGTCATCTTTATAAAACATCTGTCTAAAACTTGTGACCTTCTTATTAATCTGTTGCTTGCCCTTCCTCATTTGTGCAGAGTCTTCACTTTCTTCTTCAATAACTACATCTGTGTAGAAGTCTTTAAGGTCTTTCAAGTTGACACCGGTCTCAAATACAGGACTGACTGAAATTGTCTGGAATCTTTCATAGGCCTCAATCAGCAACAACTGTATATCTTGTAAGTCTAAAACAAATTGAAACATTGGATTTAACAAGTAGCAACAGCACAGCAGTAGCCCTAAGATCGTAAACAACAGTAATAATTGTTGCCATCATTATCATACCTGCCATATTTTCTGACAGTGCTAGTTTGTTTAGATGACTCAAAAAATGTGTTTAGATACCACAAGTGCATAAATGCACATTACCTAATCAAGCAACATTGTCCAATTAAGAACAAATTATCTTTCTTGTAAGCTTAAATAAAATCATATATGTTTTCTATGTAACATTTAATATACTTATGAACCAAATATTTGGTATACTTCACATTGTTCAATATCATCAGCCAAACCACATATGCTCACTCACATAAACACAGCCACACAGAAATTGCACACACACACACACACACACACACACACATATATATATATATGTATGTGGTCCAGTCCTTTACATTGTGCGGCCCAATGCCAAGCAGGCAGTCCTTTTGAAAATATACATTTTAATTAATATGCATAATTAGTGATAATGAATTGTTCTTGCTCATACAGCCTATGACTTTTATCTTGGCCCCCAGCAAAAAAAAAAGGATGGATGCCCCTTGTATAAAATTTCTGTCTTTAAAACCCATTGGACAGTGGAACATTTTCCTAATGACATGCAGCCTTTTCTGCTCTTAATAGTTGCAGGTGTGAGGTTTTTTGAAGGTAATACAATACTCTTTAATAATGATGATGGCTTAAGTGTTGTCATTTAAGACAAATAAGTGTAATAACTTTTGATCTTCAACATGCATCTCTATGATTACATATACAAAAATGGCTTGTTCTATTCTGTACTTCACATATGCAAATTATACTTAGTGGACTCTTCCAAGGCAGTGTTCAAAGCACCTGACATGTCATCATCCTAGCTACTCTCGTTTATTTATTAACCTGTTAGATGGTGGTTGCTTATCTCTGACTGTTGTACCTATTAATTGACTCCATGATAATTAGCTGTATAAACTGACCCAAGGTTAGCTGATGTGGGCTCTGAGCAAGGCTATTTACTGTTCATACTGACTACATGCTTCAGAGATGTATAGTGGTAGTCAAAAAATATAATGATCTTTTCCCCTATGATTACAGAAAATCAAGTTGTTTGAGAAACTATAGTTTCTGCAGGTTTCATGGTTTTCACAAGATACATCGTGTAATAGCAGGTATACATCACCATCATCAGTGTCATCATCAAATGAGTACAGTATTTCTCCCATGATAACCCCAGGGCACCTGCCATGTAAGTGTGACAAAAAGATTTGAACACCCTTTCAAAGGGCATGGTCACAGATTGGAGGAAGAAAAAACAATAATAATAAAAAAATTTTTTTAGAAATTTTAAAAATTAAAAAATAATAATAATAACATCAGAAAACTGAAAATTATTGTTGGATGATACATTTTTCTCAAAACTTCTTTCAATTTTCAAAATCGTTATTACTCTCTCTGCAGTTAATTCTGAGCTGAAATAACAGCTAAAAAAATCAATTTTCACTGCCAACATTCTGAACACTGGCAACACTGGTCATGTGGTCACATGATCATTTAAAACTGGGTATAGCCATATGATATTATTATCAAAATGAGTGTATTATGCAAGCTGCTTCTAATGAATGATACTGTGCAAACTACTGCAGACTATGAGCTTCTTCATCCAACATAATTTGATTATAATTTCAATATATAAATTAAATCACAATCAAATGTTAAAGGCAACCTTTTACATCAATGATGCAAATCAGCAGAAATTTTTCCAACAGACAGTATCCAGTTCTGACATGATCATTTGGCTGCATGGGCAATCTTGCATGTGCTCAAAATGGTGGCAGTTCATAGCCAGTTTCAACTGGGTGCTGTTTCAACCTGTGATATAGCTGGCAATAAGAAAGCACAACTTTGGCATTTTTACGTCTTGAATGTTTGGCTCATTTTTGCATCTATTTCTGGCATATTATTGGATTTCCTATATGCTACATACTTACTCGCAATTGCTTCAAGAGCTTGTAACATAATTAAATTTGCAGTGTAGTGTATGTATAAGCACAATGCCTGATTGGGCCTAATATCACACCCTGATCAGTTGACATATTACAGTATAGTAAATGTATAAACACAAGGCTCAAACAGACCTAATATCACAAGTTTAGCAAAATTTAACAAATAATTTATTTCTCTGAGTTACCAAATGAAAATTTGACAGGAGCTTGCATTATCATGAATTAAATAACTAATAATCCTAAAGGTTCTATCAATAGTATAGAGTGTTCCAAATGAATTCCGTTATTGAATGTGCTGATGTCTTGAATAGGTTGATATACCAATAGTCTTGATGTATCACAATGATATAATCCAGAATGTCTTTGAATGAATTCACAATTATCACAAAGTAGTGTTTTTGTCCAAAATGCCAATGAGCACTTTGTTTTTTCAATAAATAATTTTTAAATAAATGTTTCCTCTCAAATTATATCTAAACACAACTAAAACCTCTAATCACAGATTCCGAAAGACTGATATTAAAATCAGAATATTAAATAATTTATTTACCTGATTCCTATATAAAAATCAAAGACACCATAAAATGGCCATGATGTGAGATGTATATAGCCTATCTTGTGCTGAAATGTGGCATTAAACCCTACAACAACAACAACAACAACAAGGCTTGAGTGGGCCTGATATCATAAGCCTGGGTAGCTGACATATGACAGTATAATAAATATGTAAATTCAATCACAAACCATGACAGCTGATGTATGACAGAATAGTAAATGTATAAACACAAGGCCTGAGTGAGCTTAATATCACAAGCTTGGTTAGTTGACATATGACAGTATAGTAAATGTATAAATACAAGGTCTGAGCTGGCCTGATATCTTAAGCTTCGGTAGATGATATATGACAGTATAATATATGTATAAACACAAGACTTAAGTGGGCCTGATATCACAAGGCTGTGTAGTTGATACATGACAACTTGAAGAAGTAAATTCACACAAAGCGTGGACAGGAGAGACAAGCAAGGATCACACAAAGTTGCTACACCATTAAATGATGGTGTTTTTGTGATCTTTTATCACATGCAATATGCCACATAAATACAAAAAAGAAAGCTCATACTCAGAACATGTATGGCATGTATCAGAGAAGCATTTAGTTGTTCATGTCTTATAGGATTATTTTTATCTTAGAAAATTCCCACAAAACTTCTTTTATCAACATATAGCTCATTGACCACAAAACTGTAACAGGCAGTTTTATAAATAATTGCAACATCAAACTGGGGCCCTGTGTGGCTGAGTTGTCTAAGGCACTTGCCTTTACAGATCACTATCATCTCACCTCCATCTTGCAGGGTTTGAGACTCTGGACTGGCCAGTATGGGAATGTGAGAAAGCTTGCCAGTAGTAGTGTTATTGGTTCTTCCCAGGATTTTTCTGGGTTCTTTCTCTACCAGATATACTGGTCACCATGTATCATGTACTGGAAAATGGCAACAAACCCAAAACAACAATAGCATTATAAAATTATTATCTTTTTTTAAATTTCTTTAGAGATGCACCCTGTATTCAAAAACTAATTTTTAATCTCTTTTAAATTTTCTTTAGCAAGGGAAAGAACTTTCCATAATACACTACTCATAATTCTACAGTCCTTATCACATATTATTTCCTTAGCTTTACCCATATGTATGTATGTATGTATGTATGTATGTATGTATGTATGTATGTATGTGTAGGGTTTAAAAGCACATCAGCACAATCCTAGCTATAAATGTACAATGCAAGTTTAGGTATTCCCCAAAGAGAAACACAATACAGAGGAAAAATATTTAAAACGCAATGTCAAATTCTGCATATAAACTGAACTCTTTAAAAAGTCCACGGTCTTTTTTTAGTTGAAACATCATGGTCATGTTAAAGGCAGTTAGTGGATGATCATTATTTGAACAAATATGAAAGTCCTTCAGACTATGATGCTTTCTGTCAAATTTGTTTTATTGTTTTTGAGAAATAATTTAAATGTCTTTTCTATTTGTAGTAATAATGGTCATATCTGATAGATGATCAGCATCATGTGAACAAATTTACAAAAAATTCATTGCAGGATGCCTTCTGCCAGCTCTGATATAATGGAGCAGTTTGGGAGAAGTCATTTAAAGGAGACTAGAAATCAAAATTTTCCTTTTACATATCAAATTCTCTTCAGATTTTAATTCTACTCCAATGCTTATAAATTAAATATCGTAAGCGGGTAGTGATTATATTGCGTGGAAGATACCACGATTCCGTAAATTGCCGAGTTTTTCCGAGTTTTGATGAGACGACAGATCACGTGGTATGGTGACGCTATACTAGCCAGTCCTCGAATACAAACATAAACATTGGTGAGCGAGGCAGACAGGAGACCACATTTGGGTTGCACATTCAAAAGTTGAATCTGCAATCTGATATAATAGTTTATGTACTGTACTGGTAAGTGCTAAAAGAAATGTGTTAGGCACAGGCCCCGGGCTGGTGACTTAAATAAACTAAAGTCCTGACTGAAATTCCACAAGCCCGGACAGTTCATACCTGTCAACTCTCAAGCCGGGAGAAAAACCTCACGATTTTGGGGGTATTTCCTTATTTACCTCCCGATCTCGTAATATCTCTCAATTTTGCACAGCGAAGTCCCGATTATTACATTATGTCTGTCAATTTTCATTTGTCAGAAGAAAACCCCCCAACCCCAAACCATTTTTAAATATAAAATATGCAATCAACAGTCTAAACTGCCACACTGCAGACATCGTAGCAATATGACTGAAAAATTGTTAAAGCTACGTTAAAAATTAAAATCACACGCACACACGTCTAAACCGGCACTGGACGAAATAATTAATATCATACAACAGTTTTTTTTTTCTTTTTTTCTTCTTCAGTAAATAGAACGTGAAGATTAAACATTATTCCAGTAAATTTCAGATTTTTAAAAAACTACAACAGCACTATAGTATTAAAAAAATTAAAAGAACAAAATTGTCACCAATTAGCTTAAATGAATGATCACTTTGAAATTTTCTCTGCAAACAAAATCGCATCTCCTTTTCCGCCAAAGAAACTCAGCCAGTTAACACCTGACATTCCTCTACCGTATATGAAAAGTTTAATTATCATGATTAAATTACAAGGAATAAAACAAAATATACCATGCAGTATATGTGGCCCTAAAGAACTAATTCTGAATAAATATTTTATTCAGCAAACTGTGTTACATGCATTAAGACTTAAACCTAAGGAAATAAGGTGGGGCATAAAACGTGAGAAAAACAGTTGCCACAAGTACGGTAACTTGTGACTGCAGATTTGAACTGTTAAAATTAAGCCCATGGCATCGTAAGTAACAACAAAATAGGCATCGTTTATTTGGTAATCAATTGCTGGTGCTTACGAATACACACTGTCGAACATGGTTTCTTTGAAGTATGTCCGAAGGGCAGTCCTTTTCACAAGATCAATGCAAGGATAAGGATTATGTTCATTAGTCACGCTGGCTTTATCGTTTGCGTACTTAAATCAAAACTTTAGCTATTTTGCAATTTAGCCACAACTGACCAGAATATGCAAAAGGGACTTGTCATGGGGGAATAATAAGGCGTATCACAGGGAGAAAAGGCACGTCAAATGGGCGGTTGCACATTGGGGCAAGGGGTGGGTGGGCAAAAGCCCCCCCCCCCCCGTTCTATTGTCAGATAGTTGATGTGAAACTTTGACCTCTTTCTTTTTTAATCGCTTCTTTTTAAACTGCCCAAGGAATAGTTTTATATCAGTTCTAATTATTACAGATTATCGTTTATGCATACTACATGTATACAATGCATTTTTTTTTAATTTTTATTTTTTATAAGATTACTGAAAATTGTGTTTTCTCGAAACACGACCGGTTTAGAATCTTATTTTTAGCAAAGTTTCCATTTGATTAAAATCAAATCTAAATTTCACCTAGGACAGTGGTGATTTGATTTAGATTGTGCCGTGTTAAGGCATGTATGTCAACATCTTGAAAATACATTTACTCATTTCACCAGCGCAATCAAAGTTTCCTCAGGCAAACAATTTTTGTTTCGACAAGCCTGACGGGCACCTCACTTTGAATACAGGATGGGCCGGAACTAAAACCAGAAGGGGCCCAGGGTGTGGGGCTATCAGATTTGTTTTTAGCACTGCTATTTTTAGATAAAAGATGTGGATTGATTGTTGCATTTTGTGGTCACTTACTCGTCCTTCTGCCTGTTTTCGTAACTCACACATTTAACACTTTTCCCAGGATTTAAAATGTCCAAAGGTATGTCTGGAACAGCGCCAACTTTTAGTCTAGGCCTAGCATTTGCGTATCTTTGAGCTGCTATTTTTTCATGATCCATCTCGTAACATTCCTTTGAGAAATGTAACGAGCACATAGTGCTGTATGGTGTTGCTTTGAAATCGACTCTTTTGTAATAATGTACCCATTCTTTCATTATGCCTTTATCTTTCGGAAAAGATTTTTTTTATGTGAACAGGCTTTACTTAATGTTATATTACACCCGTAAGCAATGCAAATCGGTAGTGTCTTTTACTCTGGCAACTCCCACTTGGGCTGCCGGAGTTGCTACTATGACGTCACATCCCGAAAGTAACCGAATAGGCGCGGAAATTTTGCATACGAGGTTACGGAAATTCAGCTTCTAGAAGATAGGCCAATATTTGAATATTGGCATTACGGTCGCAGATGATACTTCAGAATAAGGTTTTCTGCTATAGTACTTTTATTATCATTCTGTATTTCCATTGGTTTCTGGTCTCCTTTAAGTTTTTAAGAGTTTACTACTTTAGTAATGGTGGCCATATTTGATGGCAGATTGGCAGCATTTAAATGAATGTCAGAGACTGTCATGCTTCTGTCAAATCTGGTCTAATTCTGTTGGGTGGTTTTTGACAAGGTAATTTTAGGTTTTTCTGTTTTTAATGACAGTGAACATATTTGATAGCAGATTGGCATAATTTATACAAAATTGAAGCCCATCTAAGCCACGATGTTTTCTGTCAAATTTGGTCAATTTCACTCTGTAAAGTTTTGAGAAGATATCAATTAAAATATTTTATAATATTGTATAATATTAGCCATATCTGACATTGGATTAGCATCATTTCAACAAATATTACAAAAGTCTTTTATGTCCGGACGATTTCTATCAAATTTTGTCAAAATCTTTTGAGCAGTTTCTTAGTGGTAATTGAAAAATATTGAGTACCTATTAATAACAGTGGCCATACTTGATGACATATTGGCATGATTTGAATAAATGTGAAATACCTCAATTGCAGGAAGCTTTCTATTCAATTTGTTTAAAACTGTTGAGGGGTTTTACACTGAGCTTACCTGGAGGTAAGACAAAATGAACATAAGGTTTGACCCGTCATCTGAGATACATCATCAGTCTGTTGTGTGTTGTCCATTTGTCAGCAGTTGCATGTTACAAACTTGAAATACGGTTTTACATGATCTAAATCTCAGACGAGTTTGATAATGAGTGAAATCCAGGCATCATAACAAGGTTATCTTGCTAACTTGATCAAACCTGGAACATATCCTCAGGAATGAGCTTGATCATGAGTGAGATCCATGCACATACTAGTTAGACAATCTTGCAACTGATTGACTGTGTTAGGTACTTCTCTAGAAACCATACTTCTGATTTGATTTTGATCAAACTTGAAATATGGGGTTATAGAGTTATCCCCTTTTAAGAGGGGACCCCTTGTGCATCAGGAAATTGTAATCATAAAAAGAGTACCTTTTTAGAAAGAGATTACACAGGTGAATATTAATTACAAATAAAGCATGAAAGGCATAACTCATTTTTAAAAATACATTTAAAAATCTGAGGGATGTTATGGAATCAAGGTATAACATATGTATTAGTGTTATTTAAAATAATTATGAATAATCATCAATCACTTTGGCAGTTTGTTAATAAAATCAGGATACAAACATCTGGTTGTAACTATCACTGTTCATCTATTTCATTTTCCCGATGCAGTAGAATGTATTACTGATGATGTTTATTCGAATCTTAATGAAATCAAATTTCTCAGTAGGGATCAAAGGATTTTCTCTATTTTCATTCAGTTGAATTGCTTTTGTTATAAACTGTGAATGTCTGACAACATTCTGCACCGTTTGCAACAAATTATTCTTTCATTGACATTCTGTAGTTATTACATGGCCCTTGTGAATCAGTCATTCTGGCAAAAGCATCAGTTTGATCTACATCTAGAAACTCAGCTTGATCCAAGAATTAGCTTGATATCCATACTGATCCAAGTTCCAGCTTGATTTGCATTTTCATCCTGATCCAAGCATGAGCATGATCTACATCATCTTGAATTACATTTTTATGGCGTTTACTTATTAGAAGCCTGGCAGTTGAGATGTATCCCCTATTGAAACTGAGTTGTCAATTTGTCGTTAATATTTGTTCAGTAGTATCTTATTGTATTTATTATCATTTTGTAATTTTCTACCATTACTTAAGCCTGGAGTAAGTCCTGAGCAAGACATTCTCAGTTAAATTGAAATATGCTCAGAAATTTTCTTTTGTGGTTGAGAATGGTCATTTTCAGTGGTCATTCGTCTTTGGACTTATTTGATGTGTCACTGCAAGTTTAGCAGTGTGTCCCACACAGTAGAATGTCAGTGTTCCAACATGTTCTAATGTTTGTTTACTAAACTTTAATCTCTCCCAGTTAGCTTGACTTGTATTACCTCTATCTTTTGCCGCTGTAGTCAGTATCAACAGAGCAAAAATACAATTTTAGGAACTATTTTTATTTATTGTGTCCAGTTAGTTTACACAGGTTTTTTTTTTCATACAGTACCACATTATACTGCTTAGGGAACTGGTCAGCTGTTATGTATTCCATGATGAGTTTTGTCAAGCCTACATAGGCTTCTTGTTCTTATAAATTTGTACGAATTGTTACATCTTGACCTTTCTCTCTATTCTTATAGGAGAATATGTTTTGCATGTGCTTTTGTCCTGAGGGATTGATCAGTACTACCATTACTGATATAGTGGTATATATTTAACTTTGTCCTGAAGGATTTATCTGATTATGGAGTTATTTATTTAATAATTTTTACTTTGATCATTTTCCTTGCATAATTTTTGTTTGATACTTTACAGCAGGGATTGTGCTGACTTAATGTTAAATCCTAAAGATGTAGAGGATACACGGTGTCACATAATAAGGCAAAAATTCAATCTGACAGTTTCACTGCATTGGTTCTATGTCTGAGATAATGATACAATTTACTGTGCTTAGATATAGACCTAATGATTTTGAAATTAATTTTTTTGCTGAATTGATTGATAGTGCAAAATCTAACTTATAACCAAAATATCATCATTTTTAATAACACAATTAATTTTAATTCTTCTGAATCAAATATATAGAATACTGACATTGGTATGTCAGTAAAATTATATTTTTCACCATGTTAAAAATACCATGTTGCAAGAGATCATAATTGGAAGCTCATTTGTAAAAAAAAACAAAAAACAATTACGTGTATTAACATTAGAAACAATATCTTCATCATAGAATAGTACATTTCTGGAATAGTTCTTAGGATCAATTAGTGCCATCACCCTCTATTTATGCTTTTTAAACCATGACTTTATTGGTATTAAAATACTGAATTTATCAATATGCCAATCTGCAACTTATAAATACAGGGTAAATATGGATCAACAGACAGTTTCTTTGCATTCGGCATGAAGGCTGCTGGTTCACCTCAGACAAAGTCAGATCTCCAATAAGTTACACAGATGTCAAAAAATATTTTATCAGATTTCAAAATATCTGAAGTATGAGAATGTGAAATGACATAAACAGAAATAAGTTGATCCTCGATCTAATTGTCTGAGCTTGTAAGCACTGTACAGACCGTATTTCTCAACAGGATTTGATCAGATATGCTAAATAAGCATGATTTTGAAGCTCTCATATGAGTTGGATTATAAGCAAGATCCATGAATATTAATAAGACTCCAGGGTCTGATCAAAGTGTGGGAATTAAATCAGCAACTCCCTGGTCGGTAATACAGCACCCTAACAACTGAACCGTCATAACTCCCTTTTGGTGTGGATCTCTGGTTACCATGTGATGACTACAGGGTTGAAAACCCATGGAGTAGGGACAGACCCTGGAATATATGCCGACTGTACAAATTAACTCCCCTTATAGTGCCAAATGTGTGCTTTAAGTATGGGATAATTAATAATTTCCAAATTTTTAATCACCAGCAATAGACATTGTAGGAAATATATCTACAAGAGAGAGAGAGTAAATAATGAGACAGAAGAAGTCTATGAACTTTTTTAGAGTGTTTTGTTGTGAATTGTGAATTGAATTGTAAATATTTATAAAAGAATAAATCAATTATAATAGGTAAGTGTCTTTGGGTTTTTGAGTTTAAAATAAGAACCTATACTCACTCATACACAGACACGTACTATACGGGTAAAATGTTAGTTTTTTGGAGTTATTGGCAACTGAAAGTCTATCTCTTTTCAAGAGACGTGGGTGGCCCTGAAAAGGGCCTTTTTTGGTGTAGGGTGAGTTTAAGCAATCAACTTAAACTACCTTAAGCCTTTGCCACGGCCAAGGCCTACTTCTGACGATGATTTGGTTGAAATCACTAAGGGTGGTACGGTAGGTTTAGTTACAGGGCTGGAGTGCTTAGCTCGGGAAGGTCATATTCTTTTCGGTCGTGATAAAGAAGTCTGATACATTTGTTTCAGACTTCTTAACTCCGCTAAAATGTCCAACAGTACCGTGACGGTTTGACTTTCACCCTCTTGTTTCTTTGCTGCTTCTTCTTCTTGTTTTTTCTTACCTCTTCTTCTTGCTGATGCTGCTGTAGGAGAAACGCTTGTTCTGCTTCCTTTTGCTGCTGTATAAATTTCTCCAATTCTTCTTTCTGTCTCTGTCTAAAATTCTCCACGTGTGGTAATGAAGGAGAAGGTGACGAGGTTCTGGAACAAATTCTTGCGAAGTAAGAAAATCCACATAATCCCAATTCACCTCTTCTGAAAGTAAGTCCGGGTTCCCTTGGGTAGTTTCAACGGCTGGTACACCCCAATTGATCGTTTTCTGAGTTTCCGTCATGTTGAAAAAACTGTTGCATGGATTGACTGTGCACAGGCGATAGCGAATCTATATAGACTACGTGACGTCACAGACTGCTCTCTTCGGATTGGATGTGGGCTGACTGAATTTTGTAACGCGTATTTGGATTGGTCAACGAACTCAATCCGTTTCAATCCTTTCTCTCCCTATAAATAAGTTCAGTTCACAGCATTCCTTCACCTGTTACTCGGCGCCTCAAGATGAGGACCGATGTGCAATCTTCTACGCTTGTGTCAACGATGATGTTCAGGACGGACATACCTATGTATGTCCGATCCGAGTGGACAGTTGTCCATAGGGCCGCCAAAAGCCTATGGATACGTAGGATTTACGTGGAGAGGCAAGGATGCCTCAAAAGAGTTTTAGTCGATCGACCTACCATTAGACAAAGCCTAAGACGAAGAAGATGTTGCAGATGCCCTTTATGTTAAGGGCATATTAACATAAACCCAAAGGCCCTTTTCAGGGCCACTCCAATCTCTCGAAAAGAGATAGACTTTCAATTGCCTACCCCTTTTTTATTTATTTTATTTTTTAAAAAAATAGAGACCCCTCCCTGTTTCAATTTTTGTATGTTCCATTTCCAAAGACCCATCAGGTCGGGACCATATTAAACTAGGGTCCCGACCCTGTTCCATTTTCCCTTGTCGCTCAACAGTCCCACAATCTATTCCCATGTTAAATACCCTTGAGGCTAGAGTTACCCAAGACTTTTTCCCATGTTAAATTCCCCTTGAGACTAGAGTTGTCCATGATTTTTCCCCATGTTAAATTTCCACTGAGGCTAGAGTTGCCCAGGGGGTTCTGTAATGCTAATTTCCATTGAGGCTAGGATGCCCCACTTCACTACTTATATGTCAGTTTGAAACTTACTTTTGAGACAATTAGAAAGATTTTCAAAGTTCAATCAACTTGCTTTAACTAGAAGCAGCCTCCATGCTTGAAAATAACGCGGTCCGTTCACGAGAGCGACCCTAGCGAAGAAATTCATAGTAATTCTCGACCTCTGAATGTTAACTTTCGAACAGTAAATGCATGAAACGTAATGGCGCCTCATAACTGAATACACCAATGATGTATCTTAATGCTCAATATTATTTTGAATTGTTAAAGTGGGCATTGTGTAATGTAACTTATAACACCAACAAATCATTTCACCATATACAAATAAAAACTCTGACAAGCACAATGAAATGTCCAACCACCGCTGTGTAATTCAACCGATACAATCTAAAAACTCAATACAGGAAATGGAACTTTCAGCACAGTCAATGTGATTCAAGATGTTAAATTGAAACTATCGACATATGACATTAAAATTTCAATAATCGCCGTATAATTCAGAAGATACAATCTAAAAGCTCGACGTTGGACATCGAATTTTCAACCAACGCTGTGTGATTCAGCAGATGAAATCTAAATACTCAACCTATGAACTGGAACTTTCAACATAAACTCTTTGAACCATTACGTTAATTAGGAATTCTCGACGTATGACATTGAAATTGCTACCACCGCCGTGTAATTCAAAGGACACAATCTAAACCCTCGACATAGGAAATATAACTTTCAACCACTACAATTTAATTCAAATGATACGATCTGAAATCTCAATCTAGAAAAAGGAACTTTGAGGACAAGCATTTTTTTATATATACAACACGTGAAATTGGAATTCTGAACATATGACATTAAAATTTCAATGGCAATGTTCTAATTGGACTAGCTTTTGACCGCTACGACGCCTCATATTGCTATGCTTTTCTTGCCACTAATTTCTCATGAGACAGAAAAAGACATTTTCGGGTTGTATTTATCAGTGAAAATGAAGGGGGTACAGGGATAATTTCAGAGTAAACCATTTATGCAGATGAACAATTGTATACTTCTGATTGATTAATGTAAAATATTACGTCACAGATATAAACATTGTTTCTTATTACCAGGCTATACGAAAGTTGGCATGACGCGGGGATGGGAAGGTGGGGGTGAGGAAAATAATATTAGTGTGCAGAGATAGGGGTGGGATGGTTCTAAGAGTTTCAAAATTAATGTAAGATTAATATTTAAGGCACGAGAGTTTAAGAGTTTGAGATGTTATAATTCTCATTAGTGTGCAGCACAGTTTTCCCCGAGCCAAAGGTGATTAAATGACACTGGCCCAAAGTCATTGTGATCACTGGCCATTTATTTGGTCCAAAGGTGATCACTGTTGAACCAACGTCAGCTACACGTCACAATGTAATGTTGAATTTTGTCAGGTCAACCTCCCATACCTTGGACAAACATGCGGCCAATGAGCAGGGCCAACGTCATTTAACCAATTTGGGGTTGACTTTGGAGACGACATTAGTATCCACTGGGTCCAAGTCAGCCAGACGCAGGACAGATGAACAAAATGGTATTTGGCAATTATGTGTAATGTCACATGACATTTTGCAATAGTTCATGTGCGCTGTGATTTAAAAAAATAGTATAACCTGAACATTTCGCAAAAATTGCGGTAGTACTGGGTGGTTGTTTCGAGTGAAATCTTCTTACCTTCTTACTAATACCCGCACGACTTCGCGCCAGTTTCTGAATGAGCTTTGCATTGTCGCGTCCCAACGCTTCGGCTTAGTTTGGTTCCATGCTTGGTATGCTCCCTGCGTTTCACTCGGCTATACTAAGTTGTGAAGTGTACTGCAAAGAATATCGACACTAGCTTCCCTCGAGGTTTTCAACGGCAGGAGATATGATCAGCGGCGCTCTGGTCATGCAGAATCTTAATTAAAATGTACGTGGCCAGTTGACTTTCAGGGTGCCGCAACACTGAAGTTTGTTACTAATCGGGTGCTAGTCGGTGCTGAGACTATAGTACAAGTAATTCGGGTCATGTAGGCATTCAATACCGATTATTTCAGTAATGGGTGTCGTTTTTTTAGAATTTGATTCTACATACCTCTAAGTGGCCAGTATTCACTTAATTTAGATTCGCATACATCCATATTCTTTTAGAAAGTCATTATTTAGACACCCCGATAGGTGCATACAGCAAAATCAATGCTAAAGTACGTAGACATTTAGGGACGAAATGAACCTAAAGGTGTGATCTAGTACAATCCCGACTGAACGTTACGCGCAATGATGTCACAATGAAAGACACGCATATTGATAAACAAATTCGTACTATCCGCGATTGTGATGATTCCACTAGACGCGTCCTTAATTTGACCCAAGTTTAGTACCTGTAAAATTCCATAGCGATAGATAATTTTCATATGAAACTTTCTTGGTGACAGTTAAGGTGCAGAACATTCAATAATTAGGATTGGATAGACTTTGGCTAAAGAAAATAATGTTAAATTTTAAAAGAAAAATTTATATTTAATTTAAAGTGAGTAAATGCGCATACATGACCCATGTGACTTGTACGAAAGACCCCCTCTCTCTCTCTCTCATATAAGTAGTAAGGTGGCATACATTAGCGACAATGGGAATTAGCATTACAGAGACCCCTGGGTCAGATTAGCGACAATGGAAATTTAACATGGCGAAAAATCGTGGGTCAGATTAGCGACAAGGGAATTTAACATGGGAATAAATCGTGGGTCAATCTAGCGTCAAGGGGAATTGAACAGGGGAATAGATCGTAGGACTGTCTAGGGACAATGGGAAATTGAATATGGGGAATAGATCGTGGGACTGTCTAGGGACAATGGGAAATTTAACATTACGGAAACCCCTGGGGGATATAGCCTCAAGAGAATTTAACATATGGAAATTGAACATGGTGGGTCTGAATAGCGTCAAGGGGAATTGAACATGGTGGGACTGTCTAGGGACAATGATGGTAGAGAGTCAAACACAACAGAGACAGAGACATCCATACACTAGTACAAGCGTGAGATTTATATATAAAGCATTACAAAGACCTGAAATCTTGCTGGGGTGTTCAAAAATTTGCATAATTGTAACGATGCTATAAATAGCTATAATCAAGGAAATGCTCAACGACAAAATGGATGTGACTAAAAGTAACGCTAAAATGCCGAAATTGTCCCAGAATTTAAAGGAAAATAAACATATCCCCGAAAATTAAGTTACAATGGTTTAGACTAAAATGGATAAAATTAGTAACTACTTACAATATCAACTTCTGTGACGATCGTGAATAAACACCCATGTATCTATTTATAGCTATAATCAGCTGAAATTCCTATGAAATCCCACTATCTATTTATAGCTCCAACTTGTGGGTTTTTCCTTTGGAAAATCCCACTATCTTTTTATAGCCTCAGCTTGAGTGACGTTCCTGTTTATGAATTCTAGTATATATGTATAGCTACAAAATGTGGAAATGCCCAAGTCGATATTTATAGTCTCAAAATTTCCAGCGTCAGTGACGTCACTGTACTGAACACTAGGGGATAAATGGCAACAGTGTTGCAAGTGGCTGACCTGAATACGCGCTACTGTAGGTAGGTAGGTAGAGTGTATCTGATAGGGATAAAGTGAGTTTTATAGGGACAAACAGAGACCAATACACACACACACACAACATACGCGCGCAGACTCACACACACACACACACACACACACACATACAGAGGGAAGAGGAAAAAACAAACCCCAAATATACTATCCACACTCGGGAGGAAGAAAAAAAAACAACCAAAAATACGATCTACACAACGTACGCGAACAAAAACACAAACACACACACACACACATACACACAATATAAAATGGATAAAATTAGTAACTACTTACACTATCAACTTCTGTGACGATCGTGGATAAATACCTATGTATCTATAATCAGCTGAAATTCCTATGAAATCCCACTATCTATTTATAGCTCCAACTTGTGGGTTTTTCCTTTGGAAAATCCCACTATCTTTTTATAGCCTCAGCTTGAGTGACTTTCCTGTTTATGAATTCTAGTATATATGTATAGCTACAAAATGTGGAAATGCCCAAGTCAATATTTATAGTCTCAAAATTTCCAGCGTCAGTGACGTCACTGTACGGAACACTAGGGGATAAATGGCAACAGTGTTGCAAGTGGCTGACCTGAATACGCGCTACTGTAGGTAGGTAGGTAGAGTGTATCTGATAGGGATAAAGTGAGTTTTATAGGGACAAACAGAGACCAATACACACAACATACGCGCGCAGACACACGCACACACACACATACACACACACACACACACACACACACACAGAGGGAAGAGGAAAAAACAAACCCCAAATATACTATCAACACAGAGGGGAGATAATACAAACACCAAATAAACTATCCACACAAACGTACGCGAACGCATACAAACCCCAAATATACTATCCACACAAGGTCGCTAACGCATACAAACCCCAAATATACTATCCACACTCGGGAGGAAGAAAACAAAAAACAACCAAATATACGATCTACACAACGTACGCTAACACACACACCACACACACACACACACACACACACACACACACACACACACGCACACCACAGAGGGAAGAAGAAAACCATTATACACTATCCACACGGAGTGAAGAAATAACCCTTTATACATATACTATCAACAGAGAGTGAAGAAAATAACCCATTATATTCCATCAACACAGAGTGAAGAAGAAAAAGTTTTTTGAAAGCACCTAAGCCCTCACCTGCAATGACCAACTCTGCCAAACACCTACACCCCACCCCCACCCCCACTCCCAACACTACAAAACCCATTTAACCCGTTATTTTATGGCATCAGTGTGTGCTTTAGGAAACATCAAGACACAAAATGATGGATGAATAGACTGACTATTGTTTACGGACTTGCATGCCTAAAGAGCGTGCGTGAAGGAAAACATCCTTCCATTTCAATTCTAACTAAAACATGATCCAGAGGGATAGATAGAGGTGAAAGAGCACAATTTCATAAAGTGTGAGTAAAAACAAAACACGCCATCCTTATTATACAATGTCAAGACCAAGAGACACTAACGTTTTCTTTCTGGTCTATTCTCTTTTAGAAGGTAGTATGAAATTTCACATCAGGCCAACGCATCGGTTCACATTGTCAATTTTTCCATTTCCATGTCTTTACTGGCACAAGTTCTTCATCATCTTCAATTTCTTCTTCTTCTTCTTCTGAACCCCTCTTCTCTGTTTCGTCTTGTTTCTGTTTCTTCTCTTTTCTCGTAGGGCACTCTGAATTCCAGTGTCCTTTCTCCTGACAACGATATTAGGTATCTTGACTTTTGTCTCTCTTTCTTAGACGAAGCAGGTATTTTGGAGACAAATACCCATTTACCTTTGCAGATATAGCAAACTTCATTAGCACACACTTTCGTATGACTCTCATCAAATCAACGACCAAAAGAGTAAGTTTTGTTGCCACTTTCGCCTGTGAATTATGCTTTCGTATGACTTTTAGCAAATATTTGACCAGCAGGTCGATCTCTGCTGACTCTTCCATCTTCTTGATCGTTTGAGAGTGGAATGAATACTCTGACGCTAAGACACTCTCCTTATATACAGGGACCTGCTGCGTATGAAACCTAGTCAAATCTAATTTTGCAATAAGATGAAACGATTTCATTGAGGAAGTAAAAGGCAATGATGTACCGTATCGCCTCACACAGAACCTGAAGTGTTAGCTCAGATCCGTGTCAGCGATTTCGAAGACGACATAACTGAGCTTTCATCAATGCTCTCCATTTATGCCACATAATCACGAGTCCTGATTCACGCCAAAAGAAATTTCGTTCGGTCCATAAAAAAGAGTGTTACATCTGAGAAACGCAAAAACGAACTTCCAGGAAACTGAGAACGACGGCTTACACCTACAACGTGAAATGTATGAGTTCAAGTAGTGCGTAAAACTTAGTCAAATTAAATTTTTATAGTCAAGACGAAACGATCTCTTTTCGAAGAAGAAAGCAAACACCAAGCGACAATGGCGATCCGTGTCACACAACACTTTTCAAAATGTATATGATCAGAGGTTTGTTCTAGCGATCTGCACGGTTAAATTAAATGTTGATGTATTTTGTAATAAGACGGACACAATTTCCATGGGATCGCCCATGGAACCATTGTTCGTGCATTAGTTTAATTTTTTAAAATATTTTTTTTATATAAATCGCCTATAGGATAGACCCAGTAAAGCATGGCCATTCTCGTCACTGTGTGAATAGCTGCTCAAGTCAATTCGAAGTGAACGCGGTAAGAAAATAAGTATAGCCAATGAAATGGCTTACAACGGGTGATGCATTGTTTTGTTCTAGGACTGTGTGGCATAATAATCCCTATGTTCTTGCGTTGTTACCATTACAGTGCAGACAGACTGAAATGTGAACTTACAAGCCCTCTTTGTGTGTGTTGTACCATTTCTTCTTACCACATCAAAATACTGAGCGTCACAGTATTGGTTCGCGTTTTCAAGCTGACCATTTTTTTATATCTCACTTAAACATTTTAACATAAACACTCACACTCACTTCGGTAAAGTCAGAACAGATGTGTTACAGTATTGAGGGGCATGTTATCTTTTTCTTTCAAACTAATAAATTTGGGGTTTGTATGAAGTAAAGAACCGAAAGTACAGTGAAACTCAAGGATGATGACCCAATCTGTCTGTCTATTGATGCGTGTATTTACTTAAGAAGAAATATGACCTCTAAAACACAAAGAGATACGGCAAGCATGATTAGAATGAACATAACGATGTTTTCTTTCACGCCCGTGTAATTTAGAGCTTCAATCCTCTTTGAAGACAAACTTGGTCTCCTTTTGTAGCGCTTGAAATAATAAAAAATCTGAAAAAATCTTAAGCACTTTGCTATAGATAATTTCATCAACAGACTAAACAACATAAATACCGTTACAACACTAGAAAGCCTTAAATCTTCTATCAAAAAGAAATGCATAAAAAAATTAAAGATTAACGATAACTAACCAATGAAACCGAATTTAACAAAGGCAGTGACATGTGAAGAAATGGCTCTCACTTTGGAAAGGTAGGCGAACGTACTCTGTCATGCACCATCAACTTGAAAAAAAATTATAAACAGAGAGAAATTTAGTTTTTTTTTTCTTCAAAATTGTTTCGTTTCTTTTTTCTTTTTTTTGGAACAAATCTAAGCATTAATATAGAGTGGAAAAGGGAAAATGCACATACAGGCTTTGATATTTCTGAAAAAAATGAGGGGATATTCCTAACGTTCATAATCACCTATATATGCTTGGACTTGTCTGTGACTTATCCACAAAACAAGATGTACATATTTCTGGTCAAGCTGCAAGTGTGTGCGCGTTTTTGAAAATGGTAAAAATTGGATATACAATTTTCTCGTGACACTTATAAAGTGAAGAGTCTGTGCAAGTGTCAAAAGCCAAAGTCATATAAGTTTTGTATTTTGTACGGCTTGTAAAGATTTCCACTTTAGAAAATGTGAAGTATCACAAGTTATTATCACAAACAGAAGTGGAACATAGGGGCTTGCAAGAAAGAAAATAACCCAGACAGTTGGTGTCATCAAGAGTGCTAGAGACGGTACCCGAACTTGCTTGCTTGCTTATTTGAATTAAAGTGATTTTCGCTCTAATGGAGCATATATCACTGGTTTAATAACGCACCGCGTGATTTTTAATTACTCCTGGGGAAGGAAAGAGAGCCTCATCCCCAGGCTTTTATGTACTCACAGACTACTTTTAAATTTAGCCACTCAGGTGTAGGACTAACTAGTCCTTAACAACCTAACTGAAAGGCTTTAAACATGAGTGGGAATAGTCTCACCACACACTCATTTTTCTGTCCGAGCGTGGTAAAGGAGGAAAAAAGGTGCTCAAAAAGACAGCCATGGGTGTTAAGTACTCAACAGAACGCTAACCCGTACTTATTTCAAATCAAGTCCCGTTTTTGCTAATATACAGTAAAAAGTACCAATAATGTGTTAACCACTTGTGCAATTAGTTCAAATCTAACGAGTCTGTTAAATTTCCTACTTCTTAACATATCTATCTAATATTAGTACTTAGTGTAGTGTACATAAAAATAGCCATACTGATCTTATTTAAATTATTATGTCTAAGAGACATATACCAGTTTGGTCACTGTTAGGTTTAAAAAGTTAAGTTTGTTGCGGTGTTCCAATGGGTCAAGTTTGTTTCGAGAATAGTTTAGTCAAGGAGGGATACCAAGCCAAATATGGTTCCCTAGTTAATAAAAAGGAATCTTTTGGAGCCCTAAAAAAGGCTGTTTTTTCTGTTAGAAGGTAACACGTCTCTCTTTTGCTTTCACGTTCTTTCTCGCACTCCTAGTCTCATGATTCTTGATATCAGGAAATGCGTAGCCATGATGGGCGGCAATGTAAGCAGCGGCTTCTACCAGTTGACTGAGGGGGTATCCAGCGTAGGTTTGTTTGTAGAATTGGGAACAACTCTGATCCTAATCCCCATTGAGAAGGTCTTGGTTTAAAGGTGTCTAGAGATTTGTAGGCAACGTATTGTATGACTCTAATAAACTACCCTGCTTTGTTGACGTCATACAATGCTTGATCTAGTCCCATTTCGGTGTACTTCTCAACGAGTGTCAGCGTCCCCCTCCTCCTCCTCAACCGCCTCAATTTCCTCTTCTGGTTCTGATACTAATTCTTTAGTTGAGGTAGATAGTTTCAAGTCCGCTGCTATGGTGTCTGTCGCTGTTATTGTTGTTGTGGTTGTTCTTTCAGCTGAGATTGCCTGCAGTATCGGAGTGAGAAAAGAACGTTGTTGTTGTTGTAGTGTTTAACGCCATTTTTCAGAACGCGATAGGCTATACATGGCGGCCAGTATTAATGGTGGAGGAAGAACCCGGAAAAACCCGGAAAGAACCACCGACCCACGAGAAGCTACTGGCAAGCTTTCTCACATACCCACATTAGCCGAATCCGAGACTCGAACCCACGCAGACAAAGGTGAGATGACAGTGATCCGTAACGGAGAGCGCTTTAGACCACTCGGCCACTCGGGGCCCCAGAAGAGAACGTAGTGCCTCCGATAATTACATCTGAGTTTGCCATACCGTTTGTCTAACATAATTGGCCCTTTGTTTTGCCACCACTCTTTCCGGGGCAGGTTGTTTGTTAGGTATAGTCGGATGTTGACTAGATGTTATTTGTGTTCTCGAGGTGGGTGGAGTGCTAACTGGCTAGGTATGCATTTCTTGCTCCCGCTACTGTTGCGTATATTTCTTCCCTCCACACAGAGTTCTGGGCCTAATTCTTTTAATTTCGTTGTAACCGAACTTACATTATCCATATTATCACCAACAAAAAAAAACGCACAAACCTAAAAGAAACACTCACTCACTTTTTTACAGAACATTGCTATTTTTTAAAATTTTGATAAGCGACGGAAACGAAGGACTTAGAGTCGCACTTTCTAACCAAGATAAAGAAATCATGTGCTGATAGACTCACTTCTGTATTTTTTCTTCTAACTGACTAACATATCATAGGCAATGGAATGTTATTTCTTTTCGAGAGCATGGGGTAGCCCTGAATTTTTTTTTTTTTGAACTTGAAGCTATGGCGGTCGCTTAGGTTATAAGATGGCGGCCTCCTCTGACGACAGGCTTTCTCACAGGATAAGGTCGCCATCTTATAACCTAAGCGACCGCCATAGCTTCAAGTTCAAAAAAAAAATTCAGGGCTACCCCATGCTCTCGAAAAGAAATAACATTCCATTGCCTATGATATGTTAGTCAGTTAGAAGAAAAAATACAGAAGTGAGTCTATCAGCACATGATTTCTTTATCTTGGTTAGAAAGTGCGACTCTAAGTCCTTCGTTTCCGTCGCTTATCAAAATTTTAAAAAATAGTAATGTTCTGTAAAAAGTGAGTGAGTGTTTCTTTTAGGTTTGTGCGTTTTTTTTTGTTGGTGATAATATGGATAATGTAAGTTCGGTTACAGCGAAATTAAAAGAATTAGGCCCAGAACTCGGTGTGGAGGGAAGAAATATACGCAACAGTAGCGGGAGCAAGAAATGCAGACCTAGCCAGTTAGCACTCCACCCACCTCGAGAACACAAATAACATCTAGTCAACATCCGACCATACCTAACAAACAACTTCCCCCGGAAAGAGTGGTGGCAAAACAAAGGGCCAATTATGTTAGACAAACGGTATGGCAAACTCAGATGTAATTATCGGAGGCACTACGTTCTTTTCTGGGGCCCCGAGTGGCCGAGTGATCTAAAGCGCTCTCCGTTACGGATCACTGTCATCTCACCTTTGTCTGCGTGGGTTCGAGTCTCGGATTCGGCTAATGTGGGTATGTGAGAAAGCTTGCCAGTAGCTTCTCGTGGGTCGGTGGTTCTTTCCGGGTTTTTCCCGGGTTCTTCCTCCACCATTAATACTGGCCGCCATGTATAGCCTATCGCGTGCTGAAAAATGGCGTTAAACACTACAACAACAACAACGTTCTTTTCTCACTCCGATACTGCAGGCAATCTCAGCTGAAAGAACAACCACAACAACAATAACAGCGACAGACACCATAGCAGCGGACTTGAAACTATCTACCTCAACTAAAGAATTAGTATCAGAACCAGAAGAGGAAATTGAGGCGGTTGAGGAGGAGGAGGGGGACGCTGACACTCGTTGAGAAGTACACCGAAATGGGACTAGATCAAGCATTGTATGACGTCAACAAAGCAGGGTAGTTTATTAGAGTCATACAATACGTTGCCTACAAATCTCTAGACACCTTTAAACCAAGACCTTCTCAATGGGGATTAGGGTCAGAGTTGTTCCCAATTCTACAAACAAACCTACGCTGGATACCCCCTCAGTCAACTGGTAGAAGCCGCTGCTTACATTGCCGCCCATCATGGCTACGCATTTCCTGATATCAAGAATCATGAGACTAGGAGTGCGAGAAAGAACGTGAAAGCAAAAGAGAGACGTGTTACCTTTTAACAGAAAAAACAGCCTTTTTTAGGGCTCCAAAAGATTCCTTTTTATTAACTAGGGAACCATATTTGGCTTGGTATCCCTCCTTGACTAAACTATTCTCGAAACAAACTTGACCCATTGGAACACCGCAACAAACTTAACTTTTTAAACCTAACAGTGACCAAACTGGTATATGTCTCTTAGACATAATAATTTAAATAAGATCAGTATGGCTATTTTTATGTACACTACACTAAGTACTAATATTAGATAGATATGTTAAGAAGTAGGAAATTTAACAGACTCGTTAGATTTGAACTAATTGCACAAGTGGTTAACACATTATTGGTACTTTTTACTGTATATTAGCAAAAACGGGACTTGATTTGAAATAAGTACGGGTTAGCGTTCTGTTGAGTACTTAACACCCATGGCTGTCTTTTTGAGCACCTTTTTTCCTCCTTTACCACGCTCGGACAGAAAAATGAGTGTGTGGTGAGACTATTCCCACTCATGTTTAAAGCCTTTCAGTTAGGTTGTTAAGGACTAGTTAGTCCTACACCTGAGTGGCTAAATTTAAAAGTAGTCTGTGAGTACATAAAAGCCTGGGGATGAGGCTCTCTTTCCTTCCCCAGGAGTAATTAAAAATCACGCGGTGCGTTATTAAACCAGTGATATATGCTCCATTAGAGCGAAAATCACTTTAATTCAAATAAGCAAGCAAGCAAGTTCGGGTACCGTCTCTAGCACTCTTGATGACACCAACTGTCTGGGTTATTTTCTTTCTTGCAAGCCCCTATGTTCCACTTCTGTTTGTGATAATAACTTGTGATACTTCACATTTTCTAAAGTGGAAATCTTTACAAGCCGTACAAAATACAAAACTTATATGACTTTGGCTTTTGACACTTGCACAGACTCTTCACTTTATAAGTGTCACGAGAAAATTGTATATCCAATTTTTACCATTTTCAAAAACGCGCACACACTTGCAGCTTGACCAGAAATATGTACATCTTGTTTTGTGGATAAGTCACAGACAAGTCCAAGCATATATAGGTGATTATGAACGTTAGGAATATCCCCTCATTTTTTTCAGAAATATCAAAGCCTGTATGTGCATTTTCCCTTTTCCACTCTATATTAATGCTTAGATTTGTTCCAAAAAAAAGAAAATGGAAACGAAACAATTTTGAAGAAAAAAAAAACTTAATTTTGAATTCAGGTTTCTCTCTGTTTATAATTTTTTTTCAAGTTGATGGTGCATGACAGAGTACGTTCGCCTACCTTTCCAAAGTGAGAGCCATTTCTTCACATGTCACTGCCTTTGTTAAATTCGGTTTCATTGGTTAGTTATCGTTAATCTTTAATTTTTTTATGCATTTCTTTTTGATAGAAGATTTAAGGCTTTCTAGTGTTGTAACGGTATTTATGTTGTTTAGTCTGTTGATGAAATTATCTATAGCAAAGTGCTTAAGATTTTTTCAGATTTTTTATTATTTCAAGCCCTACAAAAGGAGACCAAGTTTGTCTTCAAAGAGGATTGAAGCTCTAAATTACACGGGCGTGAAGGAAAACATCGTTATGTTCATCTAATCATGCTTGCCGTATCTCGTTGTGTTTTGGAGGTCATATTTCTTCTTAAGTAAATACACGCATCAATAGACAGACAGATTGGGTCATCATCCTTGAGTTTCACTGTGCTTTCGGTTCTTTACTTCATACAAACCCCAAATTTATTAGTTTGAAAAAAAAAGATAACATGCCCCTCAATACTGTAACACATCTGTTCTGACTTTACCGATGTGAGTGTGAGTGTTTATGTTAAAATGTTTAACTGAGATATAAAAAAAATGGTCAGCTTGAAAACGCGAACCAATACTGTGACGCTCAGTATTTTGATGTGGTAAGAAGAAATGGTACAACACACACAAAGAGGGCTTGTAAGTTCACATTTCAGTCTGTCTGCACTGTAATGGTAACAACGCAAGAACATAGGGATTATTATGCCACACAGTCCTAGAACAAAACAATGCATCACCCGTTGTAAGCCATTTCATTGGCTATACTTATTTTCTTACCGCGTTCACTTCGAATTGACTTGAGTAGCTATTCACACAGTGACGAGAATGGCCATGCTTTACTGGGTCTATCCTATAGGCGATTTATATAAAAAAAAAAATTTAAAAAATTAAACTAATGCACGAACAATGGTTCCATGGGCGATCCCATGGAAATTGTGTCCGTCTTATTACAAAATACATCAACATTTAATTTAACCGTGCAGATCGCTAGAACAAACCTCTGATCATATACATTTTGAAAAGTGTTGTGTGACACGGATCGCCATTGTCGCTTGGTGTCTGCTTTCTTCTTCGAAAAGAGATCATTTCGTCTTGACTATAAAAATTTAATTTGACTAAGTTCTACGCACTACTTGAACTCATACATTTCACGTTGTAGGTGTAAGCCGTCGTTCTCAGTTTCCTGGAAGTTCGTTTTTGCGTTTCTCAGATGTAACACTCTTTTTTATGGACCGAACGAAATTTCTTTTGGCGTGAATCAGGACTCGTGGTTTTGTGGCATAAATGGAGAGCATTGATGAAAGCTCAGTTATGTCGTCTTCGAAATCGCTGACACGGATCTGAGCTAACACTTCAGGTTCTGTGTGAGGCGATACGGTACATCATTGCCTTTTACTTCCTCAATGAAATCGTTTCATCTTATTGCAAAATTAGATTTGACTAGGTTTCATACGCAGCAGGTCCCTGTATATAAGGAGAGTGTCTTAGCGTCAGAGTATTCATTCCACTCTCAAACGATCAAGAAGATGGAAGAGTCAGCAGAGATCGACCTGCTGGTCAAATATTTGCTAAAAGTCATACGAAAGCATAATTCACAGGCGAAAGTGGCAACAAAACTTACTCTTTTGGTCGTTGATTTGATGAGAGTCATACGAAAGTGTGTGCTAATGAAGTTTGCTATATCTGCAAAGGTAAATGGGTATTTGTCTCCAAAATACCTGCTTCGTCTAAGAAAGAGAGACAAAAGTCAAGATACCTAATATCGTTGTCAGGAGAAAGGACACTGGAATTCAGAGTGCCCTACGAGAAAAGAGAAGAAACAGAAACAAGACGAAACAGAGAAGAGGGATTCAGAAGAAGAAGAAGAAGAAATTGAAGATGATGAAGAACTTGTGCCAGTAAAGACATGGAAATGGAAAAATTGACAATGTGAGCCGATGCGTTGGCCCTGATGTGAAATTTCATACTACCTTCTAAAAGAGAATAGACCAGAAAGAAAACGTAAGTGTCTCTTGGTCTTGACATTGTATAATAAGGATGGCGTGTTTTGTTTTTACTCACACTTTATGAAATTGTGCTCTTTCACCTC